>BQNB010105377.1:0-23617 GCA_026074375.1 Tanacetum coccineum
TTTTGATATAAATGAAACCTTTGAGCTTGGGAACACATATAACGGCATAATAAACGAATGCACGCGTTAAGTAACGATTGATAATTGTTAAGTATGCTTAAGACATGGAAATGTTTAGGAACCAATGATAAGATTCGACCGACACATGCTTAAGGGCTAAGACTCGATCAACACGTTCCTTGTGGTATCATCATCTAACCAAGATAATGATGTGGATTTAAATAGACTAATGGTTGTATTGAGAGATTCCTAAATCCTCAAGGTTTCTTTGTTAAGCATTATGTATGCTTTTCATGTTTGGGGTGTTTAAGGATAAACATTATCGTAAGACTTTAGGTCGAACTAAATGTTGATGATAAGGATGATTTGTTGAGGAAACATAAATGAGGAAGGATGAGCGTGAATGGAAAGGGAAGGTGTTGACTATAGGTTTGTTGGGTGTTTGGTAGGTTTGGAGAGTAAGGTGATGAGGGAATGTTGTTTTGTTGTTGGGAGAGATGGAGGTGGTGTGTGTTGAATTTGGTTGTCACTTTGAGGTGGAGATTGAGTGTGAGTAACATATGAATTGATGGGTGAGATGGGAAATGGAGGATGTGAGGCAACTTGTGGTGATGTGGGAGTGTCCTTAATGTAAGGGTTTGGTAATTCTTGATTGGGGTGATTGTTTTCTTGAGATGGTTGTTAATGTTGATGAACAAAGGTGAAAATGTGAAAATGGTGGATTGTTGTGATGATGATGGTGAGAATGAGGTTGTATTTATAGTAGAGTGTGTAGTCAATGGGTGAAGATGAAGTGCCTTTGGTTGATGGTGTTTTGAAAGGTGCATTAGGAACACTTGGTGATGATAGTTGAAGTTTGGGTGATGGGGTTTTGGTGTCTTCATTTGTTAAATCAATGAAGAGTTGCTTTGGTAGTATGATTGTGAAATGAGGTGGTATTACCTTCATGGTAAAAACCAATTGTGATGATTCAACAACACTTGAAGCTTGAATATCTTCTTTGTGTTCTTCACTTGCTAGAAGTGGAAATGATTTGGTAGTTTTTTCATAGTGGTGACATGTGGATGAAAAAAATAAAAGTCACGACAATGTGGTGACTCGATAACACTTGAAGCTTGAATGTCTTCTTAGTGTTCTTCACTTGCTAGAAGTGGAAATAATTTGGTGGTTCTTTCATGGTGGTGACATGTGGATGAAAAAGTAAGAGTTGCGAGAATGTGACGACTCGATAACACTTGAAGCTTGAATGTCTTCATTGTCTTATGATTGTCGGGATATGAGGGTGAGATGCCTTTCATTATGAAATTCACTTTGGTAGTTTGGGATGCACTAGAACTTGTTATGAGGTTTTATGGTTATGAGGTTTGAGTGTATGGTAGAAGTTATAGGTGAACGAGTGTGTTATCCCTTCCCATTAAATTTGTGCTCATCCGGACATAAATTGAGGAATAAAAAGAATAAATGAAGAAGAATAGAGACGCAAGCGATGAGCTTGACAATGTCAAGACAAATGATGGTTAGCATACAACGAACTTCATCCACAAAGTTATGTAGCTCTTCTCGAGCATTGTGAATGTTCATAGAACAATCATACTACGAGGTATGAGGTTATCTTAAACGTAGTAGCAGAAAAGGTGGACGAAAGGTATTAACCATCTATTTTATAATTGAGGCATGATTAAGGTTTTTATGAAATGAATTTAACATGAACAATGAGTGATATTTTAATTGAATTTCGCTAATTAAAAATACTTAAACATTTCAGATGAAATATTTAAGTTGTCAAACCTACTTAGAGGTGTATTAGATTTTTATCTAACCTTACCTTGACGAAAGAGTAGATCATTTTGAAAAGAACGAGATGATGATTAAGGGAATGTGTGAGTGGAGACTCTAAGAAACTTAAGACCATTTAGAGACTATTATGACCTATCGGATTGTGATACTAAGGTTCGCATGTAATAAGGGTATAAATTCTAGTGTCAAGAAATCTATACCTATAAGCATAAGACATATAGGTATGCGAGTTTATCTAAGCATGCATCCACACAATAATCAATAAGATTAATGTGTAAAACTATATGACATTAAACGTTAATTGAGATAGGCATATCTAATTCGTTATGCATCAAATCAATATAGTGTAAATGCACATTTAACACGTAAGTCATGTAAAATGACGCATACAAAACATATTAGCATTTAGCATTTAGGAGCATGTTTCATTTTAGATAAGCTAAGAGATATTCTATCTAGATTGCTAGAATAAGATGAACTCCTTTATAATAGACATGTATTTAATAGCTAAGCAATTAAACATTGAGCATCAAGATAATCAAGAAGACATATAATTGCATTGTGTTTGGATTGACTAAGAAAAGGCCTAATTTCTAAATGCTTATTGTGCACTCCTAATGATATACAAACTCTATCGATGTATACTATCCTTAGGCATATTTAGGAAGAGCCATTTAATCAAGTTAGAGAATGAGTATGAGACTATCACTAGTGGTGCTCAATTCAGGCTAAACACGACCATTTTTACGGGTTATACACCGAACCCAACTTCACTCACCTTGGAAGCAATTCAACCGTTAGGTCAAATTGAATTTCTAGTGCAATAGATTCTCCAGTAGTCATTCTCATGTTAGACAAAATAGAATTCTTATATTTGCCTAATGAAGTGTAGCAAAGATAAAATTTGTATTATCTTTTCATAGAGGACCTAATATGACTCAACTAATCATACTTTAATTCCGGTTCGCATAATCCTAATCAAGATGTGTGGAATTCTAATATAAGCGTAAGCAAGATGTTTTAATCTTTTGTTCAAGATCTATAGGTTGATTAATTTCGATTACATATTGCTTGATTTAATGGATGTCTTATATTTAGTCATCTTACATGTGTAGTTGTCACATGTGATATTTAACGTGTTTGGTTTTTCGGAAATGACACATTTAGCAATTGCATTGCAATGTAAATTTCTTGAATATTTCGGACGAAACATCCAATTTGTCAATCCTACTTCATTATGTATTTCATGCATGTATTAAACATATTAGACTAATATTTGGAACACAACTACTGGACAAGTAGACTCAATATGGCATTATCAATACAAGTGTGAGTTATGATCCAATGCATATTCTTTTCATCTACAAACGGATGCAATTATTTTCATACCAATCTAGTGTGATTGAGTATGTAGATGCAAGACAATATCTTTTATTATAATTTGATATAATCTTGAAACTAAACAAATAAGAATCCGATTTCTTGTCCATACTCAAAAACTTGTCAATTAGATTCGATAAATATATCAACCATAATTTGAATAATGAATTGATATATTCTTGAAATCTTTCTTGACCCTCACGAACACTCATTTAAAAGAAAATAGATAAATATTTAAATAGTGTGTTCCATTAATCCCAAGATTAGTTGTAAATTTTACTTGTGCGAAAAACTATTTGTTGTTATGTATAATATACATAGTTTTTGACATTTTATGAGTATGAGTTTTCTAACCATTTTTATACAACACACATCTTTTGTAAAATACTATATGTTTTAGGCATTGACACATATTATGATAGGATTATTTTTAATTCTAATAACTTATAGTTTTCAAATTATATGTAGTGTATTTTCTTGTAACACAACCATTTATGCTACGAAGAAAATAAAATGCATAGGATATATTATACTTTATTAATAGTTTAATACGATAAGTCCATAAATTCTTAAACATAATATTTCCCAAACATCATGTTATCCTAGGTGAATAAACAAGAATATTTTTTATTATTTAAAATATGTTAAGTATATAATGAATTTTAGCATCTGGTTACGCTTTTATATTGTTTTGAGCCAAAGTTTACATTGATGTTAGTTTGTTCATGCTTTGGTTTTTCAGAAATGATTATCATTTACTAATTGTTGAATATTTTAGACGAAACTCTACTCGTCATCCTAATTCATTGTGATTTTAGGCATGTATATAAACATATTTGTATAATATTTGGAACTACAACTATTGACAAGTAGATCATATGAATCATCAACACTAGTATTGAGTTATGGATCCGATGCATTTCTTTTCATCTAAAAAATGATTGCAATTATTTTCATTTTCAATTTTGTGTGATTGGTTTGTAGATTCAAGATGATATCTTTTGTTATTATTTGTGATATAATCTTGAAACCTAAAACAAATAAGAATCCTGATTTCTTGTCCATTACACGAAAATTGTCAATTAGATTCAATATAAGTTATCATTCATATTTGAATATATAACCAACCTAAAATTTTCATCTGTGTAATATCTAATTATTGTTATTTTGATTCACCTTTATACGGGGAAATTTTTCGTTTATCACATTCCATTATATAACATTGTTGATTCACTAAAGTAAGTGCTCTACACAACCTACCTATGCCATCTATATCTATGTTTATATCATGTAAACATCCTAATATGTCAAGTCTATGCCCTAATATCATTTTTACCAAAAACATTATCCATTTAACAATGTTATATCAAAACAGGCTTTAAACGTTAAACGTTTATATCAAAACCTTAATTATATGTAATGTATACATATAAAGTGAATGTACAAGTATTCAAGGCATATGTACAAGTATCATAGCATAACATTTGAATAACTTTTCCCTCTAAAAACAATATACAACTCATTTAAGCATAATGTACAAGTTCATTAAGCATGACCTTCAAAATAGCCATTTTACCACCGTTTTCATTCTAGATATCATATCACCTCTTTAATACAAGCTACTACACTCAATGTAAAACTTCTAAACCCTAAACCTAAACCCTAAATCATCCTAAACCCTAATCTAAAACCCTAAACCCTTATTTCACTTTAACCTTAAAACTAAACCCTAAAACCTAAAACTAAGCCCTAAACCCTAATCCTAAACACTAAACCATAATCCTAACACTAATCCTAAACCTTAATCTATCCTAAACCCTAGCCCTAACTCGAAATTAAACCCTAAAAACCCTAACCAAACCCTAATCCAACCCGATGCACCTTTTCTTCCTTTTTGACCCATTTTAAACCAACCTAGCACCTCAAGCACCTCTATGACTAAGCTACTACCTCCCTAAGCAGCTTACAAGCACCTCCATCACCACCCTTAAGCACCAAGCAAAACAAATCACCTCCTTGTCTACCTATCTTAGCCGTGGCCTCTAAAACCCTCTCCACATCTCATATCTAGCTTCTAGCTTATGTTACTCATCCTCCTAGCCCTCAATACTCACTACTCTAGTATCTTGATCCTTGCACCAAGTAAACTTGGGCACAAAGGGTCTTTTACCCCTATAAATACACGAAACATACACCCTTTTCATTTCATCCCACACAACTCATCTCACACCCTCAAATGGAATTCTAACCCTTCCATAGCAGCAATAGAAGATCAAGAGAAGTCCCTAAGCTCATAATAGAAGCCAAGAATCAAGAAAAACGAAGCCTTGAAGTCGTTACTAGGCGTACAAACCCGAAAACCACATTTCGACCATTTCTAGCTCAAGTAAACTTAGTTCTTGTTCAATAAGCTTATAATCTATATTATAATGTTCATAATACTCTTAAGATCATATATGAACTCTTGTTTGAAGCTTTGAATCCTCAAACCCATGTGTTTTTGGTAAAAACCCTAAAAACCACCCGTTTTGATTTTCTAGCTAACGAATCCATTTTCTAAACTTTTTTTTACGTTAAAACATCTTATTTTAGCTTATACTAATAAGCTATAACATGAAAATATCATTTGGAATCTTAAAATAACTTTGCATGGCTTTTTGGACTTGTTTTGCAAAAGTTTCCATGCATAGGGGTATATATCTTAACTTTCTGAAATTTATAACTAAAGGGGCTGAAAATACAAACGTGTTAAGGTGAGTGTGACGATATTACCCAATCAAACTAAGACTTGACATATTACCCAGGTTGTGTGACGAAGCCGTTACTTTCACTTGATATACTTTTACCATCAATCAAATTTTCCCTGTTAAGGTGAGTTCATAGGCTCAATTTTAAATCTCTTGAATGTTTTCATAAACCCGTGAGGGGGATACATGCTATAAACTATGAATACAAGTGTTTTCTAAATGTATGCTATCATAATATATTATTGCTTGTGATCTAAGTCCCTTTATGCCAAAAGACCCCACTATCATGGACCATTAATCACTTGCGAGTGAACACGAATATGGTGGATAGGCCTATTGGGATTGACGAATCCCGTTTGTGTTAGCCGGATAGGTAACCAAACGCACTATATTTGAATCTCATAGGTATATGGCAATTACCTACACCGGGGGCCATTATCATTATATATATCATTATTGATATATACACAAGTCAGTTTGTGTGCCATGAGCTTAGACGTAATAATACACTATTAATACTGTTTTCTATAATAATTGTACTCATTGCAATTATTACACTTATGGGTGTATAACAACGTAACCCACTATCTATGATGACTTGTATTCACACTATTTACCATAAACCTATGAATTTCACTCAACCATTGTGTTGATCTTTTTAGCATGTTTATCTTACGTATTTGAGCAACTTATGGCATGGAGTGGCATGGACTTGAAGATGGCTAAACTGTTATCATTCAACTTTATGTTTTCCTGTAGATTTTGGGACCTCTGTTTGTAAAAACTCTGATGAATAAATGAATGATAACATCTTTTTCCAAAACGTCTCTTTATGAGTCATTTTCTATGATTATGACTGTTGTACTATGAAGTAATACCCCAGATTAGCTTCCGCTGCTATATTTATCAAAATGGGGGTGTTATAGATTGGTATCAGCGCCATGGTTATAGAGAACAAGGTTAAAACCTTAACTATAACTACTTTTCTACTTCTAGCCAAGAATGTCATCCGTGCCACTGCATTTCCCGAATAATACGTAAAGATACATAACTACTATACTATTATATAATTAACTTATGTTATTTACACTAGGTTGTTACACGGTTATGTCTTCATCCAACCACCCTATTATCGTCTCATCTGATTCCGATATTAAGGATGCTTTTTCCTCTATAAATGTTCCAGACTATTTCCCAGCTACACCAGGAAACACTTCTCCCAACTCTTCAAATGATTTAACTAAGTATCTTTTGGCCACACTGGTCTTCTCACCTTTACATGATGATCCGTATATGAAGGTCATACAAGCATATGATGCCATTAGTCCACCATAAGTTACTATTCCACCCCCAACTATTTTGCCTCCATCTCCAGTGTTATCACTATCACCAATGTTTGATTCTGGAGATTTCTTTTCTCCCAAAGAGATTCCACCACCTAAAGACACTGAGATTATTTTTTTTAATCATTTTCGAGCCATAAAACATAAGGAGAAACAACCTATCAATTGATTTTCATGGCATTTAGGGTACAAGTCTAACATTCTTAAGATCCTAACACAATTTATAAACACATAAAACATAAGACTTATACACATTCAATCATACGTGCATATTTCGCACCATTCATCATCACAAAATTATAATTATCTCACAAACGAGTTAAAATCATTAAAAACTGTTTCAAGCGAGTGATCTAGGTACTCTAATAATCAAAACCCCCAACCAAATTTGGACAAACACCTACTTTCATTTTCATGAACCTTAATCCAATTTTTAAGGTATTTCGAATGCAAATAAGAGTTTTAATCCAATTCCTTTTACCAAGTTAATGTCTAAGGGATTATAAATATGTTACTTGTGTACCTTGATGCTAAAAAACGACTTGAGATTTTAGATATGAATTGTGCAATTTATGTAGAGAGAATAAGAAGGTGTGTTTGTTTATGTAATATTTGTATGTGTGTGTGGTGTGAAATGTGCACCATGAGGAGTATAACCGGTTGGGTTTATTCATTTGGCAGGAATGGCCCCTAGACTTTATATTTCCTTATGTTTTCTTTTAAACTTAGTACAAAGTTTATATGTTTTCTAGGAATGGCTATTTTAAACCCTAACATTGAGCCAAATAACAACTTTAGACCTTTTGAGTTAAACTAAATTAACTCCCCTTTAATCCATTATCCGTTATTGTAAAAATACCCTTTCCTGATTATTCCTTGATGACTTATTGAAAGATCATTTCAGAAAGAATTTGAACATTTATCCCCCTCAAATAATGTCCTATTTTCTATTTAAAGACCTGTAGACATTGTTTGAGTGATAGAAAATTCTTTGAAAATCTTTTCCTGATCGGAAACTGAGATGATTGATATATTTTAAAATACAACACCTTTTATACCAAAAAAAAGATTTCTCTTATTTTTCACAAATAAATTCCCTGACATGTACACTTATTTGAAAGAAAGCTCGGGTTGTGTAGCAAAGTATACACAAGCCTTTGTATGAATATTAAGTAATCCATACCCGAGAAAGTTAAAACCCTTTGTGAGGTCAAGTTTTCTTTTTGACGAAATACTTGCCTTTAAAGTGAAGACCGAGTTGCTATCTGAAATAATAGCAAACCAATGACACGTTTTGAAAACATTTACAACTTCTGCTCGAACTTTATTTACAGCTCCGTGTCATTATTAAATGACATTTCTAAAGCCGTAAATATTATCAATTCCCGAAGACATGTCATGAACCATATATTTTTGGATTTTTTTGATTTTATAATTTTTTATTTGATTTTCTGGTTTTATATTTTTATATTTTCTTTTTGTAAAATTTTATAAAAATGAAAAAAAATCTTTTTGTGTTTTTCTTATTTTCTGTATTTACATAGGATACAAGAAGATGTGCCACCATCACTCTTCTTCTGCCAGTCTTTTCAGCGTTTCAGGAGACATACTTTTCATTCCAAGCTTGTTGATGAGAAAATCAAGTCTTTCTCGTCCTAATGCCTTGGTAAAGATATCTGCCAGCTGATATTCTATTCTGACGAAGTATAGTTCAACCACACCATTTTCCACTTGCTCCTTGATGAAATGGTATCTGATGTCAATATGCTTGGATCAGTAGTGTGGACGTTGTTGGAGCATAAAGCAATGGCACTCTTATTATCGCAGTACATAGGTATTTTGTTGAATTCAAGGCCATAGTCCATCAGTTATGATCAAATCTAAAGTATTTGAGCACATCATCAGGATAAGGAGATGTATTTAGATTCTGTATTGGATATGGCTATGCTTTTCCAGTTTCTTTGATGACCAACTCACTAATTTGTCACCCCAATAGCTACATACTGCAGCTTGTACTTCTTTTTGTATCTTGGCAAACCAGCTATGGTCAGATCTACAAAAAAGCTGCTAGGGCAATAAGAATCATTCAAATACATAGACCCTTGTTAATGGTTCCTTTTAGGCATGAAAGATTCGATTACTGGCATGGTAAGTGCTTTTCGGTTTGGCTGTAGCATGATACGATGCAAACATGCAACAACATAATACAAATTCTGGTCTATTGGATGTCAGATACATAAGGGAGTCAATCATTCTATGATAACGTGTAGGATTAACTACTTTCTCTTATGGATCTTCATCCAGTTTGGATTTCTCCTTCCAATGGTGTATCACTGAGTCACTGTTTCCATATCATATTTATTAATTATCTCAAGAGCATATTTGGATTGGTTAAGAAAGATGCCTCTAGGACTTTGAGAAATTAGAAGTCCAAGAAAGAAAGACATTTTGCCCATCATCGAGATGTTAAATTTTGAACACATTATTTCAAAAAATGAGTCACATAGTGTAGGATCAGTTGAAGCAAAAATTATGTCATCTACATAGATTTGTACCAGTAAGATGTCTTTGCCTTCTTTCTGAGTGATAATATGTATGGGATACAGCACCTTTTGGATAACGTCTGGATAGTAGAAACGCATGATAATAATTTCATATCAGCACGTGGGATCCGTACTTTAGGCCCGTGTAAAGAGCTTTCTTCAGCTTGTACACATGGTTGGGGTTATCTTGATCTACAAATCCATCTGGTTGACAAACATAAACCTCTTCTCGTAATATACCATTTAAGAAAGCCGTCTTGACATCCATTTGATAGACGATCATGTTCATATAAGCGGCATATGCAATAAAGATTCTTATGGCCTCTAGTCGTGCAACCGGTGCAAAAGATTATTCAAAGTCTATTCCTTCCTCTTGACGATATTCCCCTTAGTCTACCATACCGGCCTGGTTTTCAAACACCTCCAGTGTTTCTATTTCACCTTGAGATCCACGTTTAAGGTAATGATCATGACACGATCTGAACGAGGTATGAGCTCCCATACTTCAAGTCAGCTGAACTCGTTTAGCTCTTCTTGCATAGCTTCGATCCAATAGGCTTCCTTCAAATCTTCTTTATAATTCTTTGGTTCAACGGAAGAAAGGAAAGCATTGAAGTAGCAAAATAGGGCTCCATTTTATAGTTGATGTCTTGTAGAGACGGGTCATGAGGGATTGCCAATGACATTATCCAACGGATGATCCTTGGTCCATTTACTAAGATGTTCAGGTGGTTGATTGACAGAGTGTACATTAGTAGGAATAACATCCCTTTAAGAAGAGTCTTCAGAATTTGGTTCTAGAATTAGAACACCAAAGAAGGAATCATTATCTAAGTGTGCAACTTCAATATCATGAAACTCTTCTACAACACTCAGAGAAATAACTAGGGATTGTAATTCTTAATGAGTTTGTAAAGCACTTAGAGATGGTGCATCTTGATCAACTAAAGTTGAGGAAGGTGAACCGGTTGAATCAGCAGGTTCTGGATCAACAACTACAAGAAATAGAGAAGCAACACAAGGTAGAGGAGAGATGTTATACATCAACATTGTTGAAACAAATATGCAGTACTTCTTAGTCTGGTGGTACTTACGTGTGGAGAAGAGAGGATTTGGCAACGGTCTGAACTGATTGTTCCAGAAGTAAAAAATTAAGGCCTGGGTCCTAAACTGTATTGTTCAGAAGCCATAACTGTCAGGTCATCAAAATCAACATGAATAGTTTCAATTATTAGACAGGTCCTCTTGTTGTAGATTCGAAACGCCTTCTTTGCAGGATCATAACCAACGAAGATTCCAATATCTGCTTTAGGTTTCAACTTGCCAAGATCTTTTACATTGCATTGGTGGGGATAATAAGAGCAACCAAATACATGAAGATAAGATAAGTTGGGTTTCTTGTTATGGATAAGTTCATATGGTGTTTTGTTGTAACGTTTTTGGATTAATGATCGATTTTTAGTGAAACTATCGGTCGCAATAGCCTCTACCCAGAGAAATAGCGATGCCGTAGAAAATATCAACATGGTGCGAGTAGCTTCCACTAAAGTTCAGTTCCGTCTTTTGACAACGCCGTTCTGTTGTGGAGTGCGAGCAATCGATGTTTGGTGTGAGATCCTGACATCTTCATAGTAAGCTCTCAGGGTCTGATTGACAAACTCCGAGCCATTATCTGTTCTGATATTTCGGATGTTCTCATTCAGATGGACTTGAATCAATTTGAGAAATTTAATCATGAACTCTGGAACCTCATCCTTTGATCGTAGAAATGTTACCCATGTAAATCGAGAGTAGTCATCAACAATAACCAATATATATTTCCATCAATTGATACTTTAAATCCTCATTGGCCCGCAAAGGTCAATGTGCAACAGATAGAGCTTTTCTTGAATTTAGTCTTTAGCTTTTGGTTTGTGAGAATGTTTCTTGCTTTTACCTAGAGCACAGGCAAAACATAAGTGATCCTTCTGAAACTTTAATCTGGGTAGCCCACGAACCAGTCCTTATTTGGCCAGTGTAGTGATGTAATCGAAGTTCAAATGTGACAACCTTCGATGTCATAACCAAGACTTTGTCTTTGAAGCTTTAGACAAGAGACAAATGGGAGAGGACAATATCATATCTTCCAGAGATGAAGTGTAAAAATTTGATCCCCTTGATCCATTAAGCAAGTCTTCCCTTCCTTAAGTCACGAATTGTAGCAGGGTGTGTTTACGAAAGCGACTCGAGATCGGAATCACAAAATTGGCAAAGGAGGGAAAATAAGTTGTCCTAACCCTTCTACATAGTAAACTCAAAAAATTGTAACTTATCCCATCTGATAATCTCCATAGCCCATAATCTTTGCAATCTGGTCGTTTCCGAATCGAACAGTACCCATAAATTTGTAAACAAAGTTGATGAGCTGAGATCGGTTTCCTGACATATGCTTGGAGCATCCGGAGCCCAAATACCAAAGAACAATTTGGACAACCTGAAATCGATAAAAGAAGAAGATGGAACATCAAAAGCATTGGATCCCCAAAATTGATTGGGTTCAGAGTTGTTAGAAATCCTAGATTCTACAATCTTATATTTGCTACTCGAACCTACAGATTTTGTTATTTTGGGTCTCCTGCTATAAACCTTAACTTCTGGATTTTGTGTAATTTCTGATTTTGAAGTGGTTTCCTTAAGAGGCACAATTTTAGTGGAGGTGATCCTAGATAAAGGGCACTATTTCCATCTATAGTGAAGGTCCGTCCTGTAGGTTTCCACCTATATCCAATATCAGTGAACACTTTACCAGTTGGTTTCTAAATATTTTTCTTTTTGCTCCTCTTAGCAGATTTAAATTTAGAATTCACATTTACATCATTAACAAATTCAAGAAAACACACATCATGATTTGCATCAAATGTACATTGATTACACTTAGCACAAATTAAATCAAAATTCACATTTAACGTTATATGCTTAACATTCGCATTACAAACACTGTCAATAACACGATTCTTTTTATTTGACTTAGATTTAATGCTCCTAGGGTGGTCTTCTACTTTATTCTTCGGGTTGCTACTTGTTGTTTGCGAGATCCTATTTTTCTTGGTAGTACCTGAAGGCTGTGATCTGCTAGAACTAGTAGAACTCGTCATTCTTGTAGAAGGCAACACATGTTTAGAATCTTGTATTTTATGTAAATTTGCCTAATTTTGAGTGTTACTAGATGATGTGGCAGTTTATGCAAACCTAACTTTCTTGTTTTTGTTTAATGGTGTAACCGCAACCAATTTTTCACTATGTTTTGTTAAACTAGGGCATGTAGCTTTAACATAAATGAGCTCCTCCTGAATTCGTTGAACAATCTTACAGGCAGAGTCTAAATCACTATCTAAAGGTCTTAGTGCTCTAGCATGTTTTCGGATTTTTCTCGAAGAGTGTCATCATGTTCCCGAGAGTGCTTAATATAGTCTATGTGAGTATCCCTATTGTTCAATACTTTAGGAGCTAGAGGTACTAAATCAAGCTTAAACATTCCGGGGGGAAATCACAGTGGGATTATTTAGTTTGACATCTTTTTCAACCACATTTTTTCCTTTTAAACTCTTAATATCTTTCCTTATTATTAGCAACTTGAGACATCTTTTGCGTATAGCCTTAGCCTTGCATTCATTTATTTGATAAAATTCTAGAATTTCAGGGTGCATTTTGATTGTTTTAATGGTCTATTATTTTGGAAAACTATCTATTTTGATGTTTTAATTTATGTTAAGATTTTACCATTATGATTTTCAAGTCTGTGAACATCGGTAGTACAACTTCATCAAAAATTTTCTTTTCAACCATGTGTTCCTTTTTGGCATAAGCTTTGGCCTTAAGCATTATATTTATATTTATATTGGTCAATAAACCTTGTTGCATTTCACCACACTCATTGCGTGAAGAAGAGTAATTTTACACAAAGGTTAAACTGTATATTGAGATAAGTACGTTCTAAATAAGTGATCATTTTCCTGCTCCAAATATCTCAATTACAAGATTATCATTTTAAGACATTTTTTAGCATACTTGTATTCTCATTGACTGTTACAATAATCTAACATGCATCACAATATTCATTCAATCTTTGCGATTAATATGGTCCAGTGTATCGATCATTATCATGAGATTGTTCTTTTCTTTGTATATCAAAATATTTCTTCTTTACAGAACACTGTTCAACAGCAACTTCCATTTAGTTAAACACCATTTTCACTTCATTAAGTTCAATGTGAAGGCCATTATCAGAAGATTTAAATGTTGCTCGTAAAGAATTTATAAATGGAATGACTTCGTCTATGAAAACCTTTTTGGTGTGTTCAAAACCCCATGAACCATTAGTTTATTGCATCAGGTGTAGTCTTACTTTACCACTTGTCTCAAACTGGCAAGGTGATGTTTTAACTTTTTAAAACTTGTTTTTACCAAACTTACCTTTGGAAGTTCTTTAGGAACCTCTATTTCAACTAGTGTTTGAATAACATCAAGTTGTTTAGACTTAGGGTTTGAAAGCGGTAACCAGAAAGCTTGTTCCGCAAACAATTGCATTTGTGGAACAAAACATTTTCCAAAATCTTCAGCCAATTTATTCAAATTGTTATAATCCTTTGGAGAAATATTAATTTTCTTTTCTTTTGAAATTGGATCATTTTGTTTTGCAAGCATTTTTTATCGACTCCCTTCCTTTAAAATCAAAGTCTCTTCTTCATCAACCACATAAATCACATCATGTTTCTTAGATATCACAATTCCATAATACAACGTTGGCCTAATCCGTTGAGCTTTCTTAAGATAAAATAGATTTTGATAACCAAGAGCTTGTTTGTGAATATCATCATAAAAAAACTTGTGGTTTCGTTAGCATGTGCACCCGTTTGCGTAGATTGACCCACTTTATAGACAATATTATCTAGTTCTTTATTTTCTTTTCTAACTCAATTTCTTTGTTAATTTTTTTACGTTCTTTTTCTTTGGATTCCTTTTTGAAAATATTAAAAGTTTGCAATAACGATTTGTTTTCCTTGACTTGTTTAGAAAGAGTCTGTTTAAGTGAGTCAATTTCCTGCTTAAGTACATTCCTATTCAAAATCATATCATCTATTTGTGAATCAATCATTTTTTCATGACTGTTCAAATCAACATTAAGTCTTTGTTCAAAAGTTTTGACTCGTTCCTTATATCTTTTAAGCTCAACGGTTAAGGATTCATTAACAGTTATGGTTTCCTTATTAACCTTTTCCAAATGAGTTACTTGATTAGCCATTTGTTCAGACATCTATTCAAATATAGATATTATCAAAGAATCTTGTTGTGCAAAAGAGTTAGTATCTTGAACAATCTCATTTTTCGTTTGTTGCAGATATTGTTCATAAGAAATGATATTACTATAACTTGTTATTTTGGTATCTGGAACATAATCAATAAGTGATTGCTCAAAATTCTGCGTCTCTTGCACACTTTGATTAATTGTATCATTATTTTGATAAGAGTCAAGTTGTGGTACCTCGGAGAGGATGTCTGAATCGCTAGAAAGATTAGCCATAAGAACTATTTTTTTCGAAGAGATATCATCACAGTCGGAATCATAAGCATCTAGATCATCAGCCTAGAAGGCAGCATTCTATGGATATGTTATCTAAATAGCTTGACCATCTAGAATTCTTGGATTTGCTAGAAATGCCAAATGTTCTTCATCCAAAACTTGACCAGATTCATGTGCTTGAACGAGCAACATCATTTTTTTGAACCATGCAGAATTCCTTGGCCTTTTTTGCTTTGTGCACTGCCTTGCCATATGCCCTTCACCCTGGCAGTTATAACACTTAACAACCCTTGCCTGACCAGCTGCATTGTTTCCCCTAAACTTGTAGCATTTCCCTTAGTTCTCGTACCAGCAAAACTCTGACCATGTCTCCTTTGAACTTGTTGAACAGTAACCCTGCCATCATGAATAGTAGCTTGGTTTCTTGGATTGGAATATGTTCTGAGTTGGTTGTTGGTTGGAGGAAAACGTGATGTAACTATAGTTGACATAAATGCCATTGATTTGTTGAGACAGGCAATTAGATCATCTCCTGGTAGAAACACTAGAACAACACAACCTGAGTCTAATTGGAGAAACTCAGTTTGTAGTTATGGTGAAATTGGAGGGGAATGATAAGCAGTTTGAGGAACTAATGGTGTTGGATGACAGATTTAAGACTGGTAAGCATGTTGATATTGTTGTGGATGATGAGGTGCTTCATAAGTTGGTAAGTATGATTGAGAGGAATGAGCTATTTGATGAATTGATGATAGCTATTGTGGATACTAAACCGCATTTGATTGAGTTTGATAGTTAGCAACCAAAGCAAGAGGATCTGGATATCTTTCACGCATCATTCGTGCTTCATTTGCATGTCCCTCATGTTGACTCAGATTTGCATATAACTGATCAAAGCTGGTAGTGTACATGTTCTTTGCCAATCTGACATCGGTTACAAACTTGCTCCATTCTGGTTGAAGAGCGTTCAAATACTTTGTATTCACTTAAACTTGCTGCATGATCATGCCAATGGTGTGCATATCATTAATGAGTTGAGCAAAGCGCAAGTAATACTAATGAAGTGATCCACTCTTGATTGAAGCAAACTTTTCAAACTTATTATAGAGTTTACATTCATGTTCTTGATATGAAAGTTTAGTGCCTTGCATGAGTAACTTGACTCTATCCCAAATTTCTTTATCCACCTAACAATGGTTGACAAGGGAATACACATCTGGAGGAAGACCTTGAAGAACAATGTTGGTTGCTTGAACATCACATTCATCTTGAAGTTGTTCCTGTTTAGAGAGTTCTGCATACTTCTTTGTTATAATTTCACCATTCTCTTCAATAGTTGGATAGACAAGAGGCCCGTTTTCAATAGCTTCAAGCATCATTCTATCGTTTTTGTTTCCTTTGAGGTATAGAAACATTAGGACTCTGCCTGTCGTTATACATTGTTTGTCATGCAGGAAGAGGGACAGTTCTCGGCTCAAGAAAAAACTCTATCTTGTACTCTGCTTAAAGTAGATCCATGTTTAAATGATTGTTTGTATGAAATGATGAAATATGACCGATAAGTGATAAAGGAGAATTGTGATAAAGAGTTGTTGTTGAAGGTGATTAAAATTGGTATTTCATAGGATTTTACAAATCTTAACTAAAACCGGGAAAATAGCTAAGTATTTCACGAGAATTTACAAAGCTAAGACAAACCGTTGAAAATAACTTGAAAATTGTAATATTTCGCACACAAGTGTAATGTTTCGCATAGTTTATGTCCTTGTAATGTTTCACACGTGTTATGACTTTGTAATGTTTTGAACGGTTTATGGTGATGTGATGTTTCACACGGTTTATGAAAATTGGACAACATTTTGTTTTGTACAGTTACTTATTTCGCACGATTGTTACACAACCTGTTTCACACAAATATTACAATACATAAATCGCACACTTGTTACACAAACTTATTTTGCACACTTGTTACACGGACATATTTCACACACCTGTTACAATTTTTGCAGAGTTTTATTTCGCACGTTACGTATTTCGCAACGAGTATTACACAACCTGTTTCACACAATATAACATAAATCGCACAAGTATTACACTAACGTAAATCGCACGATTCAAACACAAATCGCACGATGCAACAGATACAAAAATCACACGAATAAACACTCTTTTAAATCACCTAAAAACTACCCTTTTGATGTTTTTCCTTGGTTATTTTTGCACAACTAAGTATCTTAGGCCTAGATCTTGCTTAAAAACATAAACTTTAAGGTTTTTAAACAAAAAATCTTACGGTTTAATAATTACGCACGTGTGACCCAAAAACACCAAAATATCGATTAATATAAGAGGAAAAATAATGGCACTCAATCACAATGATATCAACCCATGGCGACTGATACCAATTGTAGAATATCAATCACACAACAATCTATGAAATGAAGTATAGAAATCTAGAGAGAGAAAAGTGGTTGGACACTTTAGAGAGAGAAAGGAAAATGTAATATAAAATGAACCAACAACCATGTTATGGAAAGGGTATTTATATCCTTACATGGCCGGCCATGGGCTTGGCCCGATTAGCTTAGCTAAGTTCCAAATATTAACTACGAGCTACTTAACGACATATTGGTAGTGACTGAGTCTTTTTCATATTTCTAACATAGTGGGTGATGCTGGTGGGTAAAAATGTGAAACGTGGGCCACTAATTATTCAAACAAAAGTTTGTCTAATAAGAAGTTTTATAGTAACAAGATTGAGATCGCTAATATTCTTACGATCTCTCTTGTGGAATTTATACCGATTCTACTAATTTAATCCTGCAAGTTAACGTCATTGAAAATAAAGTCATCATAAAGATTTTAACAAATTGTTGCCTAAAAAAAGTTAAAACAATAAATGAATCTTTTTAGTAAAACTTTTTCTCTCTCCTAAAAATTCCAAACAACTTTTCCCGCTAAATCCCTCATCTAATAAACTAATTTCCATACCTTATTTCTTATGAATTATTCAAAATCAATTTGTGCATTTGATTCATCGTTGAATTCTGCATCTGATGGTGTAGTGTTTTTGCTATTTTGAGCAATTTTTTAAGAATTAGCTTATTCTGTGTTGAGGTGAGCTTATTTTGACTATTTGATTGAAATTCTTATTGAATAAGATGTTGATTATTGGTAGATCTCAAAGGAATATCAAAATTACTGGTAGATATGTAGATTCTGTATTTAAGGTGAATATTAAGAAAAATAATACAAAAATAAAGTTAGCAAAAATACTAAAATGCAAGTATAGTTGTGATAGATTCATTCGGATTTGGGGAAAATAAGGGAGTGTTTGGCTAGGATTAAGGAGAATAGTGCTTCATTGGAATGGTTTGTGTGGATAATCAGTAAAGGAATAATAGTCTGGATAGTATCTGTAATGAGTATTATTGAGCAGGAGTATTCATGGGAATGAGGAGGGAGATGATAATTCAAGGAGATAAGGATGTTAGTGATGAGAATGTGAATGGAATTAGTAATGGAAGTAATGTTACTATTGATAAGCATAAAAGCAATATAAGTATCCCTCAGAGAGTAATGTTAAACATAACTACTCTTATGCTATTGTTGCTGCTATAAACTATAATGTTAGTAACAAGCTTAAGATAGTTCCTACCTTTTTTGAAAATGGTAATGAAGTTGTTGTGTTTGATGAAGAATTAGACAAGGAAAGGTGTATGAAATGGCAATTGACTTTATGTGGATATTTGGTGGGTTGTGGTATGGGTATAAATGAGCTAAGGTATAACTTAAGAAGAATATGGGGGAAAATTAGAAATTAAGGACATTGTGTCTGATGATAATAACATGTTTTTCTTTAAATTTAAGCATGAAGATGGAATAAATATTGTGCTTGAACAGAGTCCATGGTTAGTTAATGCGAAACCTTTGGTTATGCAGAAGTGGGATCCTGATGTGAATATAGTCAAGAGTGAACCAAAAAGTATTCCTATGTGGATTAAACTGTATAATGTGCCATTAGAGGCTTGGAGAAAGAGAAGAAATAGATGCATTTTTAGTTGAGTGGGGAAGCACTAATTATGGTATCCAAGTAACTGCTAATATACGTTATAGTGGTGTAGGCAGGATTGGTTTTGCTAGGGTACTAGTTGAAATTGATGATGCTAAGGGATACACTAATAAGATTGAGATAATCTATATGGATGCTGAGAAAAATGTAAAAAGAAGGAAGTCTATAGATGTGGAATATGCTTGGAAACCATTGGTATGTTCACACTGTGTAGTGTTTGGACATGGGTTTAAAGCATGTTTGAAAAGAACAAAGAGTCCCGAGGAAATAGAAAAGGATAAGCAACAAGTGGATAGAAACAAGGGCAATGCAAAGCAAGTGTTTCGCGAGAATCGTCACGCAACGCATACCGGCACGACAGTTAAATTGAAAACGGGTTGAAATAATCGTGGGTGAATTTAACAAACTTATTTAATAAGTAATTTCGTAATTTGAAGTAACGTTTTTCTAGAACGTAAATCATGGAGGTGTGAATTAAAAGTTATTAAAAAACAAGCGTTTTTGTGTGATTTTCGGTCGTAAAAGTGAAATTTGTGAATGAAGTCTAAAGTGATAAGAGGTATTTTTGAATTTGAGAAAACTTTTAAACTTGTGAGAAAGGTTTTGGTTTGATTTGAAGTAACCTCGTATTTTGGTCCCGACATGTCCGTTAAATGTCCAAAATGAATTTTTTTAGGAAGTTAAGTTAGAAATAGGTCATGTAAATAACCTAGATTATTGGAAAAATGTTTTTAAGATCAATAAAAATACTACGGAACTTTGGGAAATATTTTATAGTCAAAGTTTTTGAGTTTTAAGTGAACCCGACATGAAAGAAGGAATCCCGAGCCACATAGAATCCATGGCCGGTTAGGGACAAGAAGAGGGAACACTAAGGCAAGTTTTTAGCTAAATAGTCCATGCATGGTACATGTATATTTGTCCTAACCTCACACATACATTACACACATTTAAAAATCAAACAAAAAAATTAAAAACTCACTTTCTTTCTCTCTTTTGGGTTTCACACGCAAACAAGAAGAACAAGAAATGTAAATTTTTGAAGACTTAGCAAGAACACGGGGTTAGAAAGTATAGTGGGTTGATATTTGATAGTCTCGGGTCGTAAGAAAGATATTGGGGTTTGTTTTCCTTGCGTCAAACCAAACCAAGAACTTCCAAATTTTTAAGTTTTCTAAAATTTTATTTAAGTTGTACTTTTGTGTTTCTTATGGTATCTAAATGCTAGTTGTACAAGTTGATCGTCGTAAAAATCAAAACTTGAAAACGAAACGAATGATTTAACAGGGTGTTTGTTTGCGTCGAATACACAAAGAAAAAGGAAAAGGGTTGAACACTTTTAAATTAAGGCTGTGGTGGTAAATTTATTTTTGAGACAAATGCTTATTAGGGCTTATTTTTGAAACCTTTCTTAAAAATAAGCACATTTAGGGCTTATTTGATTTTGGGCCATTGTTGGTTTCGGCAAAAGAAAGAAAAGAAGAAAAGAATTAGGCTTGGCCCATTTTGTGTTCATTTTGGGCTTACTCGGTTTTAGCTTATTCAAGCTTAAGGCTCATTTGTTATGGCTTATTGTCTCGGCTTATTTGATTTCGAGCTTATGGCTTAATAGTGTTTTGGATTATATTCGAGCTTATGGCTTAATAATGTTTCAGATTATATTCGAGCTTATGGCTTATTTATGTTTTGGCTTATGGCTTATTTAGTCTTGGCTTATTGATTCGGTTTATATATTAGGCTTATAGCTTATTTGGGTTTTAGCTTATATTTGATTTTGACTTATATTTGGGCTTATGACTTATTGGAGTTCGGCCCATTTGATTCGGCTTATTAGGCTTCGTTTTATATTTTGGACTTATATAAAAGGTTATGGACTAATTTTACTATCGGGCTAAATATTAAGACCAACATTAGGCTTCCGGGCCTAATAGGAGAAAAAAATTATAAATTGTACTTGTGAATAGATTAACTTGATTAAGGGACTTAGATTGGAATTAAAAGTAATTATATTGGACTTAACAAATGTTATTGGACTAACGTTGGGCTTCCGGGCCTAATAAGGAAAATTTTGTAGTTTGAATTACTAAGTCGGATAAATAGATTTACGAAAGTGGAAAAATGGTTAATATGGTTGATTTAAATAATAAATGGATAAACACTTTGGAATAGCACTTTTTGGCATTTTGTCAGAATTTTAGAAAAATTGTGAAAGGTATAGAAATTTAAGGTTTTGAAACCTTGGAAACCTTTTACAAACGAACGGGTCATGTCGAAATTTTGTGAAAAATGTCGCACTTAGAAAATAATGTGAAATGATTATTTGGAGTCAATTCAACTAAAGGACAAAAGTCGACTTTTATAAATGTTAAATGTTAAGATTAAACGATTGAACATGGACGTACTAAGACGATAAGATTTTATACTTACCCCATTCAGCCCGATAAAGAGACAAAAATAAAAAAATTATTTTATTATTATACATATATATTTAAATATATATACTTTATGTTGCGGGGATGTTTGTTTGTTTATTTTGATCTTTGAACTCTTATTTATTTCTCGTCGGATTCTCTTGGATTCCTTGGTCAACTGTCTCGTTTTAACGATAGGGAATGTTTTGAGTATTTTGTGTCGATGTCGCACTTAGCCCAAGTGCATTGAGTTGTTCTACTTAAGTACCACACAACCATAATACCAAAATGTTTGTAACGAGAATAAAGGTTTGTAATGGGAATAAGAGTTTTGAGATAACGATAAGGGTTTTTGTAAAGAGAATGAGAATTTTGTGTGAGTAAAGACGAACACTTGTACATTACGACGATTTTGTTCAAAATATTAATGAGGCAAAATAAATGTTAGGTTGTGGTCGGGTACCGTTGTGCGTAGTAGAGATTGTTTGGTTCGTTGTGCGTAGTAGAGATTGTTTGGTTCGTTGAGTAGATATTGTTTGGTTTGTTGTGTAGAGATTATCTATGGTTATTATCATCTATTGAGGTGAGTTCTCGTAGCCCCACTTTTTAAATCTTTTTCGTTGGGGGAAAATGATACTCAGATGTGTTTTGAACAGTTTTATGAACTATGCGTAATGTGGTTTTGTTTTTGGGACAATTGATGTGCTTATGACTGCTATATGAATGATATGTGTTGGTACGATATGCTGTGTGATCTTTCTGTGTGGTTCTTCGCCCTAAATATAGCTCCAGCTGGTAGGCTTTAGGTGTGGTATGTCATTCGGGGTTGCGACCCTAAGAGAGTTGGTACACGCTTGTGATAAGACTAGCAGGTATGCTAGGTCTTGGTACATGATTAGCGGGGATGCCAAGTCATGGGTTTGTGATTGTTTTGCATATATTCACTGTCATATAGCACAATTGTCTAACTGTTTGAGATATTGGCACATCGAATAGGTTTTGAGTCAAACTTACGAGCTCACCAACATTATTGTTGATATTTTTGAGTATCATTTTCATGTGTGTTATTAACAAAGGTAAATGTGAAGTATTGGGAATCAAAGATGACTACATTTTGGAGATTTTTTGAAGGACAACTGTTTGACTTTTTCCAAGTTCGCGAAATTTGTAAACTTTTGTAAATAAACTTTTGCAAACAATGTATGGTATGATCTTGTATCTTGTGCAATGTGAATCATTATGTCGCATTCCCGTGGTTTCACCGCTGACGAGGTGTGACAATAATCGCTGATGCGATAACTAAGATTTGGTAGAAGTAGCACGAGCTATGAGGCAGATTGGAGATGCAGAGGCCATATCATAAGGTGGATGGTGTAAAGATTTGTTGTACAATTTCCTTTCAATAAATCAACCCTTCAAGATTTTTGACGAAACGTGTGTTTCTTCTGAAAGCGTCCTCTAAATTTGAATCACAAAACTAACCAACCGAGACCATGTTGTGCCCCAAGCCCTTAACAAAATAAATCCTTGTAATTAAAATATTTCCCTATTGAAGATCGTCGTAACCCAAAATTACAGCAATATGATTATTTCCAAAGCGGACGGTTCCCAGAAACTTCCAGACGAAATTTATGAGAAGCTTCAGATTTCCTTTCATATGCTTTGAGCACCCCGAGTCGACACACCATAAACAAATTTAGACAACCTGCCAAATAAAAAGTAGAATTTGGAAACCGTTTGCTTGTAGGTTCCCGAGGGTTAGAA
>BQNB010105378.1:0-23617 GCA_026074375.1 Tanacetum coccineum
CTTGTGTTTTGTGCCCTGAAGTAGCACCCCAATGTTACCATTCCGCTGCGTTGTCCTGATTTTTGGGGGTGTTACAATCTTCAAGTGCTTTAGTCACTTTTCTTGGTTCAAACTGAGATAAAAAGCAAGCAAAAAGACAATGTTGTTGATCTTTATGATTGCTTCTTTGGTGAGCTGTAATGTAGCTCACTAGAGCATGAGCCTCGGTGATTTTCTTGAGAGAGCTTCTAGTCTGAACAGGTGTATTGGGATCTCCAAGGATTTGACTTTGAGGATGAGCATTGTGAATCCTTAGAGTGGGATTTGTAGGAACATCTACCTCATCTGGTAGATTGTTGAAATCAGTAATAATCCCAGCATCATAATAAGAAGCCTTGTCAAAGATACCTTCACCGAGGAGGATGCAGGAAGAACTCAATGAGCCTTAAACGACTTATAGTCCTTTGAATAAATCCAAAGATACTTTCACTTGATTTATCATAAATCCTTATTTCAGGCATGTCATCATCATCTGCATCAGAGAAGACTTCTTCTTCATGATCAGCACTAGGAGGGATAGCTGCTGCATTGCCCGTATTAACCTCCTCAAAAGCAGTATTAAGGTTAATACTACAAGTATTAACAGGATTAGTGTCGTTTAAGTCGTATAAGTCGTTTAAGGCTCATATGATAGGTTCCAAAAACTTCTATCACAATTGGATGCCCTTGGTGCTGGTGTGTCAGATGAAGATGCTAATAACAAGTTTTTGAGGTCCCTTCCTCCTGCGTGGGACAGTCTAGCCATGACAATGAGAACGAAGAAGAATATTGACACACTGTCAATAGATGATTTATACAATAATCTGAGTGTCTTTGAACAAGACATCCAAAAGACATCATCTTCTTCCCTTACATCTGATAATGTGGCCTTTCTATCACAAGCCAAAGCCTCTTCCAGCAAGCACAAGCCAAGTCACAGCTTAGGAAGTTATGGTTCTTATACCACTTCCTCTACCAAAGCAACAACAACTGCTACTCCTGGTCTTTGATGATCCGTTCATGGTTGACAATTTACCAAAAATTGTATGGTATTCAATGCACCATAGTATTTATACTAAAGCATGGCTACTCCAGAGCAAACGGCTAGCTGGTAAAGAGTTATCAAATCCGTTTATAGCTGATGATTTGCTCAAAATCATATGGTTATCAATATACCATGGTCTTACAAACCTAAACATTGACTAGTCCATAGGAAACGGCTCATGGTAAAGACATAACAAATCCGTTTATGGCTGGTAGTTTGCCAAAAACTATATTTTGTTGCAGTCAAGATTGGAGTGCTATGAAGACTAGTTGCTGTCAAGATTTGAAGACTTAAAGACATATTATTTTGAAGACAGAAGTTCAAGACAATCCTCTAAAGCCCAAAGTGAAGCCAAAGTACGAAGAAACTTGAAGTTCATGAATGAAGATCAAGTTAGGGGAGGATTGTTAGGAAAATATTGTAAACAGACTTAATACTGTTAGTATTAAAGTTAAGTCTGTTAGTTATAGTTAGTACTGATAGCTGAATAGTTAGTACTGTTAGTATAGAAGTTAAGTCTGGTAGAGCAAGTTAAGTCTGCCAGCATTAACTTAAGTCTGGCAGTATTAAAGTTAATACTGCTTGGTCAGACAGTTAAGTCTGTTGTAATTTTAGTAATAGTTATCAATTAGCGTTGATTTAGGAAGAGATAAGCATTATCTCTTAACGCGTTTAGGGTTCCTTAAGCTTATAAAAGGAACATAGAATAGTATTGTAAACATATGAGTTGATTGAGAATTTACAATCAAATAGTAATAGTAATAGCAAGTTTGATATTTGTTCTTGTGTTCATCTTGGTATAGATATTGATATTCCGCGTCAATATTTATATTCACATGTATTGTCTCTCATAGTATCTTTGGATTCATTCAAAGGACTATAAGTCATGTAAGGCTCATTGAGATCCTGTTTATTAGGACCTACATGAGATTTTGCTTACTAGGGAGAGCTTGGGGTTGGATCCTCTTGTTCTTGTTCGTCTGGGAGTTTAAGGCGAAGGGATTCTGGTGGTTGGATCCTCTTTCCTGCGTTGCCTTTTAATTTCTAAATATATGAATTTGTGTCATCTATATCACCGTCTTTCATAGGATCAGGGATCGGGATTATGGCATACAGTCCACTTAGACGAGGGTCCTTCTAATCTGGTCCAAAGTTTTTGGAGAACTTGGAAGAGGGTGACTTTTGCAAGGTATGTCCATAGCGCTTTTACCATAATCCCTAAAAGAAACATAACAATAAGAATCAACAGGGATTTGATGATCCAATGAAATGTTACACGAGGTATGTGGAAAATAGTCAATTTATGTGCATGGCCTAAAATGACTGCTTATGTGACATAACTTTCATACCATTTCTGCGTACTTTTGTGACTAGTACTTTTCTTTATTTATTAAATTTAGTAACTTCCTTTATATTACTATTACAGGAGAGATCACGTATACTACTAAGATTTGCTGATTTAGTTGAAAAAAACAATGATGATATCACAGCTCTTGAGGCATGTGACAACGGGAAGCTGTATGAACAAGTAGCTAAACTTGAAGTACCAGGGCTGGCACATCTATTTCACTATTATGCCGGTAAAGAATCATTCAACCTTTCTATTTATGTATGTCAAAATACCTTGAACTAAAACTCAGGTACTTGGGCTTGCACGTCTATTTTGTTAGCCGTATTCATAAAGTTCCACGTCAAACACTGGTCAATAAACTAAAACTATCAGTATACTTATAATATGTACAATTTTATGCATAGGGTACTAATTAAGTCTTTGAAACATGCAGGTTGGGCGGATAAGATCCATGGTTTAACGTTTCCAGCATATGGACCTTACCATGTGCAAACTTTGCATGAACCAATTGGTGTTACGGGTCAGATCATTCCATAGAACTTTCCTCTTCTTTTGTTGGCTTGGAAAGTGGGGCTTACCCTTGCTTGTGGTAACACGGTTGTTTCAAAATCGGTTGAGCAGACTCCGCTGACAGCTCTTTATGCTGTAAAATTGTTCCTTGAGGTAAAACTAACAACAATTTCTGGTGAAAACGGCTAAGCATAAGATTAACGGGTTTTTTTCCGCCTTTTGTAGGGGTAGGCTGGTCTTCCTCTTGGTGTTTTTAATGTAGTTTCAGGTTACGGTCCGACTGCTGGTGCAACTCTTGCTAGCCACATGGATGTTGATAAGGTAAGTCGTTAATATGTTTATCCATGACACCATGTATCATGCTAATTAATTCGCGTAGCAGTTATGATCCATTAACTTATGCTTCATACACATAACATGTTAAATGGATCAAAATTCTAAGTGCACTTCAAAGCATAAAATCTCCTAATTAATTTATTTCAAAAATTAGACTATTATCAATATGAATTCATTTTGTGTTATTTTTATTTGACTATCATTTGTCACCACTAAATGTAGACTATTATCTATATGAATCAGTTTGATCTATCGCCACATATTGTTATTTTTTTATGGATTTAACTTTGTGTGCTTTGTATTTAATCCTATCAAAAAATATTTCTAGAGCACCTAATCTGAAATTGAGGTTAAAGTTAGGATAAAATTTGGTGTAAAAGGTAAAAAAATCTGTTCTTTACTCTTTTTAAATTCAAAATATATAAAATTATATTAAAAGAATATTATTCGGGCCAGCTCGGGTCGATCCGAATAACAGTGTGTAGCCAAATATTTCAATTAGTTACCCCGCCTTATTTAGTATTTTTGGACTCCCGAATATCACGAATAAAATTTTGGACAGACTTTCCCGACCGTAATGGCTTAAATAATTTCAACGCCAGCAGCTCATACGCTCGTTATTGACAGTTTATATCATTGTGATTATTCCATTAATATAGTTTTTCGTCTAATATCACACCTTGTGATTATTGTTATGTGATCTTGTCTAATATTATTGTGAAATTTCTAAAATAGTTAATGTGCTAAAATATCACTTGTGATTATTTCAGATAACAAATAAGTATACTTTTTAACCCTTTAGTTTCATCTATGATTTTCTCATTGCTTTGCATTATTTTTTTATATAATCACTATGTAATTATCTATTATTTTTATATTTTTACAGGTACAGATGATTTTGTGTCTTTCACGCAATAGACAAGGCATAAGTCGGTTTCGGGTTGCTATAAGAATATAAATCTTTGCTTCAAAGTTGTGTTCTTTTTAGAATTTTTAGCATGTAATCAATCTTATCTATCACTTGTAATACTATACTCTTAGTAGGAATAAAAAGGTTAATCCTCGTTGGGTGAATTCTTATTTAGACTTTACGGTTGTTAAATTAGGGGTTGTGTTTTACACAAGTCCAAAGACGTATGGTACTATATAAATATATTTATATTATATATATATATTATATATATATATAATATATATATATATATATATATATATATAGTTAATTATATATTATTTTATTTATATATTAGGATAAGATGTTGCACTAACGAACGCCAATGGTGATAATATTAAAAGGTTAAAAAGTATATTGTAAGTTTTTTGAAATTCACAAGTGGATATTAGGATTAACTCATGTATATGAAATATTACAAGTTATATTATGACTGTCCATATATTATGCACACACTTGTTTGATTTTGAGAATATATGAGTTTGATTTTCATAGTTGTTTCATTTTTATTCATTTTGGTATTTGTATGTGACACTTGTTTATCCCTTGTGATATAACATAGTATCAAAGTTTAAAAGTATTTAAATTGTCCGTCTTAGTCACTATTGATAACTAATAAGTGTTATTTCTTTATCACATGTGATATTACACATGTGTAGGATACCAGAATTAGTGTTACATTCTATTGCTTTATCACCTGTGATATTACTCATATGTAGAATATCTCTTGTTTTCAATTGAACCTAATTCCAATATCTTATATTATCACAAAAATCATCACTGTATCAAAATGTATGAAAAAATTAATCTTTAAAACACACTAATGATGATTCTCTAATAGTAAAACGTATGAAAACATACAAAAATGAATAAAAATAGACGAAAACGTTTGAAAACGGACAAAACCAATGAAAACACACTAAAATGTATGAAAATGGACTAAAACGTATTAAAATTTAAGGGTTAATGAGTATTAAGCCACGAGTGAATCTTAGTTGATAAAGGTTATATTTATCATCAGTGATATTACAATCTCAGGGGTAATCAGTGGTTAGGGGTTTAGGGTTAAGGGTACAGATTTTAAAATTTATGTATATATCACTTGTGATATTATACCTAATGGTAGGCGTTTTGGTTTTTTGGTATAGGGTTTAGTGGTTAGGGATTTATGGTTTTTGGTATAGATTTTAAAGTTTATGTATATATCACGTGTGATATTGTATATAGCAGTTAGGGGTTTAGGGTTTTTGGTATAAGGTTTAGTGGTTAGGGGTTTAGTGTTTTTGGTATAGGGTTTGGTGGTTAGGGAAGGGGGTTCAAGGTTTTTGGTATAGGGTTTAGCGGTTAGTGGTTTAGGGTTTTGGTATAGGGTTTAGTGTTTAGTTGTTTATTGTAACACCCCCAAAATGGCTCACAGCGGAATAAGGGTCCGGGGCATGTCACATCTTAGATCAATAACACAAGATATATATAGAACGACCATTAAAAGCCGTTTAAAACTGATACATTGGATTTAACAAACCATTTGTACAAAGAAATCCGAACGCTTAGCTTCTTCTGGTCCTCATTAGCAAAGATAATAGTTCATATACATGATTCCCAAATTTTAATGTAACCATATCTTTATGCAGGCATCCCAAAAATACAAATATCACCAATGTTTCGCTTGCACCTTATGCTTTATGACTCCTGAAAAACATTGCTTTAAAAATGTCAACAATAATGTTGGTGATTTCATGGTTTGATAAATCATATAAAGTTGGACCAAAAAGATTTCCCTAGTGTATGGATATGCAACAGATGCAGATATTCTTTATATGTTATTACGTTGCTCTAGTTCTATGCACTGAAGCTCTACATAAAATATATGACATATTAATGCCCCATTGCCCGTATTGTATGTTATAACCGCAATATCCCATATTTACTGGGTATAGCGTCCGTTCATAGTGATAGATTTTCACTCGAACGGGGTTGTCAAACCCAATAGATCTATTATTATACACTCGCGCTCACAGTCCAGTAATGACAATGTGTTTGTAATGGCTCAGTTTGGGTATTGCTACTTAGGCAACACGTAATCATATTATAAACAGTAATCCATTGTGTCTAGTTATTAAAAACAATGCATGTTTTCCACCTCTTTAAACTATATAAAACAAAACCATGTAAATGTGGGGCTATGGATTCACCTTGGGATACGATAATCCCAAATATCACAGATAGCGCGTCACGGCAAATGATCGAATGCAACCTAAATTATCATAGGTCGTATAAGCACTAATCTCTTTGATTAACTAACTCATATAAAGTTCTTTGTTAGTTACATCGTATTTATCGCTGGGCATATCTATAATTTCAGAGGTCATGTAGTGATACGTATGAGGAGCTAGGAACACTTTAAATCGTAAATACAACAACTAGTCGATTCGCCACCACGAAGAGGCTCATTTTGAATATCCCTAGTAATATTGTACTTTGATAACCACATATAATTCTTATAGCTTCATCACGTCTATTTGTAATTTAGAATCGTTGCTTAGTAAAGTGAAAACGTTTATAATTATCGTTTTAGTAAACAGCATAAACTTTCGTTTTAAACCGATTTCTCGGTTTCTTATGTTACCGCTTTCGTATTAAGACGAGTGATGACAAATATGTACGTTTGTTAATTTTCAACACATTCTAGTGGTAAATAGTGTTTTTTCTGTTCATAACAGCTATAAACCTGATTTTGTGTTTTATTAGGCTGTAAACTGTAAATGTAATAATATTTTACGTTTAATTCCCGATTTTAGAGATCCTTCAAGTATGTATTTGTTATTGAAAGATATATCATATTTTATAAAGTTGGGTCTGCTGATGAATAGTAACTTTTACTGTTCATAGTTTATAAAATTACTTTTATAAACTCGAATTATCGTAAACGTCGTATTTTATTCGTTTTAGCTCCGTTTTTAGTAATTCTTTACGAGCACGTTTCTCGTAATGAAATCTTCTATTTATTTATGAGTTTACAACAATTTAATGTTTCTTGGTCAGGTATAGTAACTTATTTATCAAATAGTTTTTATTAAAAAAAAAAAAAAAATAACAAAAAAAAGAAAAAAAAAAAAAAAAAAAAGAAAAAAAAATAAATATTTCTTATACATTTTAAGTATTAAACTGCGTAATTCTAACTTTTTTGTTTTTAATGAAAAATTACGTTTCTTATTGTTTTGAATCCTATAATCTATGATATTATTGTTTTAAAATACCACACTTTTATTTTATATAATTATTTTAATATTTTTTTTAAACACGTTTATATAACGTATAACTCGTAATTAGCGTATCTTTTTCGTTATTAATCCGTTTTTCGAGTTTCTTATCATTTTGGAATCGTCATGAGGCGTAGTATTTTATAAAAATGATAACCCTACTGTTTGGATTTCGAATCCAAACAGCCTCTTTTGTATCTTGTATATAGTTAATTATATACTTGTGTTTTATATACTTTTCAACAATTTAAAATACCACAATTTCTTTACAACTCTTAATATACTATGTCATATATATTATATAGTCCATAGGTCCATAATTTGTCCTTAAATCCAAGATAACATGTTCCTACCAAGGCTTAAAACCTTAAACTTTCTTAAGTACACTTTTAACAATAAACATATATAACTTTTTATGCTTTAACCAACATGTTACCACACTCATAATTTCATTATTCCATGATATATACAACAACATAACATAAGAAAAAGTGTGCAATTTCATAACCACAAGTAAGTTATCTTTTTAACATATTTAAAAGCCCTAATTGGTGATTTAGCTCTATAAAACATATATACTCATAAAAATGAATAAAGTAAAGACATAAAGGTTTATAGATAACCTTATATTGATGTATGATGATGAGAAATATATCCTAAACCCTTGTTTAGACCTTAAACCAAAGCTTGCACACTTGAAACCCTAATTTTCCATTAGAAACCCTAATCTTGCAAAACTTTCTTTAATACTTATAAATGGTTAACCAAGGCTTGGAAACATCTTAGTATATCTTAGGAATGATGTGTGTATGTGTGTATCCTCTTAGAAAATCAATGTATGGATTGTGTATAAGGGGTGTTTGTTGTCGTGGGTGAGTAGAGAGAAAGAGAGAGTGTTTGTTTGATTTTCTTGTTAAGTGTTTTGCATATGTGTGTTATCTATCTCTTGTATACTTGTATATATGGTGTTAGCTAGTCAAAAAGATGCAATAGTAGTCCAAGACATGGATGAGTAATTCATGGAATTTCTTATGGTCAAAGTGAAACATGGTATGGCTAGGTTTTAATGAGGATATGTTGTACAATACCAAGTGGAAGACTTTTGTGTGATCTTGGTCTCAGTTGTTTTGTGCTGTGGGTAGAGAAGGGGGGAGGGTTTCTAGAAACTTTTTGATATTAACAACACATCTAGTATCATATATGAAAGTTGCAAGTTACTAGTTGTAGGTTTTTACATACAAGAGTTTATTTTGCTAATGTTCATGTCTTGGTTTATTTTTCCAATGTACAAGGTGAAAATGATATTAACTTAGGTGAAGTTTAATAAAACTTTGGGTATTGGGTACAATTGTGGGTATTTGTTGAAGCGTAGAAATATTTTTGTGGTTCCGGGAATGCCTAAACTTAATTTATCGCGAAACGTAAACACTTTACGTAACCGATAAAAATATAATAAACAAGGACCATAATTATTCTCAAAATAATTATTTAATACTTGATTGATATAAACGCTTAATTGTATGATGCCCGTTTACATTGAATGATTGTTTTTAGCTTACGCGATTTTAATTAATACATGAAATTAAAAGCAAACGCGCACAACACCAAGAATAAATAGTAGATTCATTGACGTCGTCAATGACTTGAAAACACGGGGTGTTATAGACTTCCCCCGTTAAACGAGCCTTGTCCTCAAGGCTTACGGCGCGGCACTTGAAGACGGTGCGGCCTTTGCAAAAAGGTGCGGGTATTTCTTCTTGAATTGGTCTTCACGTTCCCACGTGAACTCAGGACCTCTCTTGGAGTCCCATCTTACCTTGACAATCGGGACACGGCTATGTCTCAACTGTTTGACCTCTCGATCCATGATCTCGACCGGTTCCTCGACAAACTGAAGCTTGTCATCAACGTGTAGCCCATCCAATGGCACGGTTAATGGATCATCGGAATAACACCTCTTCAGATTGGATACATGAAAAGTGTTGTGAACCCTGCTCAGCTCTTGCGGAAGCTCAAGCTTGTATGCAACGGCTCCAACTTTTTCTAACACCTTGAAAGGTCCGACATATCTGGGGTTTAACTTCCCCCGTTTGCCAAAACGTACGACCCCTTTCCAAGGCGAAACCTTCAGCATAACTTTATCCCCAACTTGAAAATCCATCGGCTTACGCTTCTTATCGGCATAACTCTTTTGTCGATCGCGAGCGGTTTGCATTCTCTGCTTTATCTGAATAATCTTCTCGGTTGTTTCTCGAACTAAATCTGGACCGGTAAGTTGCACTTGCCCAACCTCGGCCCAACAAACAGGGGAACGACACTTTTGACCGTAAAGCGCTTCAAAAGGTGCAGCCTTGATGCTAGCGTGATAGCTTGGTTAACCCAACCCTTTCCAAAATCGATTGCACAAGCACGCAACATATCCTCGAGAGTTTGAATAGTCCTCTCGCTTTGTCCGTCTGTTTGTGGATGGTATGCAGTACTCATATCCAAGTTAGTACCTAAAGCATTCTGAAGTGACCTCCAGAAGTTCGATGCGAACCTCGGGTCGCGATCACAAATGATTGAAACAGGTATTCCATGCCTCGTGACAACCTCCTTTAGGTATATTCTTGCAAGTTTATCCATAGGATCAGTCTCTCTCATTGGTGTGAAAATTGCAGACTTAGTGAGTCGGTCAACAATCACCCAAATGGTGTCGTAGCCTTGCGACGTCTTAGGGAGCTTTGTGACAAAATCCATAGTGATGTTGTCCCATTTCCATTCAGGTATCTTGGGTTGTACCAACAATCCTGATGGCCTTTGATGTTCAGCCTTGACCTTAGCACAGGTCAAACACTTGCTAACATAGGTGGCGATGTTTGCCTTCATATTCGGCCACCAATATAGCTTCTTCATATCTTGGTACATCTTGTCGGAACCCGGATGTATAGAGTATTTTGATTTGTGGGACTCGTGCATGATCACAGTCCGCAAATCGCCATAACAGGGTAGCCAACTCCTGCCATTGAGGCATAGAGTTCCATCCGCACGGGGTTCCAACTTTTCCGTCCTAATCGCCTCTGGATTTTTAGCGTTTTCAACCAACATTCCTCCAACATCTTCGTTCTTGATGTTCTCTGGTTTTCGTGCTTCAGTTTGAGCATTCAAGATTTGTTTGGGAAGATCCAAGCCAATAGTCATGACTAAGGCTCGAACTCTTAATGGTTGATCTCTCTCCTTCCTGCTTAGAGCATCAGCAACAACGTTTTCCTTTCTCGGGTGGTAACGAATCTCACAATCGTAATCACTGAGCAACTCCAACCAACGACGTTGCCTCATGTTCAACTCTTTCTTATTAAGAATGTGTTGTAGGCTCTTATGATTAGTGAACACCATGTACTTGGTTCCATACAGGTAGTGCCTCCAAATCTTAAGGGTGAACACTACTGCTCCAAGTTCCAGATCATGAGTCGTATAATTCTTCTCATGAATCTTCAGTTGGCATGATGCATAAGCAATAACCTTTTCTCTTTGCATTAACACAGCGCCCAAACCCTTCTTTGAAGCATCGCAGTATGCGATAAAATCTTTGCTTCCTTCAGGTAAGGTCAGGATTGGTGCACTGCACAACTTCTGCTTCAACAGTCGAAAAGCTGCTTCTTGTTTATCACCCCACTTAAACTTGACCTTCTTCTGAGTAAACTTGGTTATCGGTTTGGCGATCTTCGAAAACCCTTCAATGAATCTCCGGTAATACCCAGCAAGACCTAAAAATTGTCGAATCTTCGTTGGTGACTTAGGAGATGCCTAATCTTTAATGGATTCGATCTTGGCGGGATCCACGTGAATAGCTTTACTATCAATCACGTGACCTAGGAACTGTACTTTAGGAATCCAAAATTTACATTTGGAAAACTTGGCATACAACTCCTCTTTCTTAAGCAATTCTAAGATTAGCTTAAGGTGCTCTTCGTGCTCTTACTTATTCTTTGAATATATCAAAATATCTTCAATAAAGACTATCACGAATTTATCCAAATATGGTTTGCACACCCGATTCATAAGGTCCATGAATACGGCAGGTGCGTTTGTCAAACCAAATGGCATAACTTGAAATTCATAATAGCCATAACGGGTCCTGAAAGCGGTTTTCGGAATGTCTTCTTCTCGAACCCTCAGTTGGTGAAAACCCGACCTTAGGTCGTTCTTCAAGTAGACACTCGACCCTTGGAGCTGATCAAATAAATCATCAATTCTTGGGAGCGGATAACGGTTCTTCACCGTTAGTTTATTCAATTCCCGGTAATCAATGCACATCCGGAATGATCCGTCTTTCTTCTTGACAAACAAGACCGGAGCTCCCCAGGGTGAGGAACTGGGTCTTATAAAGCCTTTGTCAGATAGTTCTTTTAGTTGCTCCGACAACTCTTTCATTTCAGAAGGTGCCAATCGATAAGGCGCCCGAGCTACGGGTGCAGCACCAGGTATCAAATCGATTTGAAAAATTCCACTTGTCGAGTCAGAGGAAGACCCAGCAAGTCCTCAGGAAAGACTTCAGGAAAATCTCGAACTATTGGTACATCCTCAAGTCGCTTCTTCTCCGACTTGTCTTCAACCTCATTTGTAGTGACATGTGCCAAAAAGACTGGACATCCTTTTAGCATGTATTCTTGTGTTTTGGAGTACGAGATAATGTTTAATCGTGTCTCATTTCCCCGGTTACTCCCGTCACCATGAACGATTAGAGTTTCATTTCCCCAGGGGATGCAAACAATCTTCTCGGCACACACAATGATCGCTTGGTACTTCGCCAACCAATCCATACCAATTATAGCATCGAAACTACCAAGTTCTACGGGCATTAAATTTATGTTGAATGGGTGGTTCAGGAGATTTAATGTACAACCCCTAAGAATAGTGTTCAACCCAATTATCATTCCGTCGGCTAATTCAACATCATAATAGTGATCCAAGGTAGATGGTGTAATGTTAATTTGGGAACTAAATGCAGTGGACACAAAACTCCTATCGGCACCAGTATCAAATAAGATAGAAGCATAACGGTTGTTGAGAAGGAACGTACCCGTCACAACATTGGAATCTGGGTTTGTCCCCGCATGCACTACTACATACACCTTCGCTGGAGCATTGGCATTTCTAACCTGATTACCACGATTGTTGTTGTTGTTCTTCAGCTTCGCATTCCCTCATGAAGTTTCTTTGACTCCGCAACTTAAACAAGTAGGCTTCTAACCCGTCCCAGTGCCCCTTGATTGTTTGCATTATTGACATTTGCGTACTTTTTCCAGTACGTAGCAAATGGCTAACTTTGTTGCACTTTGTTGCATTTAGGAGCACATGGACCACACGTGGTGTTATATCTGCTGTTCTTTCTCAACAGTCACTACAGCATAAGCCCTGCCGGTGTTCTGCCTCTTATTTTGGTGGTGTTGTTGTGGTTGTTGGTTATTATCTGGCTTTCTCTTGTTCTCTGTCTGACGGTCAGCAAAAGTGTGGGTTTCTTCTTATCATACTTTGAATGCCCATTTCAGTTGCCTCTTGCATTGTCTTAGGCTTGGATGCTACTACACTTCCGTGGATCATGTCGGGTAAGCCACCGACATATTTCTCAATCTTGTCAGATTCTTCAGGAAAACATTCTACCACACAGTAGTGCCAGTTCCTGAAAATGTTGGTTGTACCCTATCACATCGGTATCTTCTCAACTTTTTATTTCCACAGTTCGAATTCGAGTCTTAATCTGGTCATTGGGCAGTACTTGTCAGTTGTTTTCTTCTTCAGTTCAGTCTTTAGGTCATTGCATAACACATCGTCGATTGCAACAGTCCTAACGTGGGAGTTCCACCACGTTAGAGCATTTTCTAGAAGAGTACAAGTGAGGAACTTGATTTGGTTTTCCACAGAACAGTTGCTTATGCGAAACACAGTTTCCATCTTCTCAATCCATTGAGTCAATGCGACAAACTCTTCTGTGCCTTTGAAATGTTAGAGGTGGGCACTTCATAAAGTACTGGGTAAGTGCACTCACGAGTGGCTCGCTCGTTTCTCCTAGCACCTGTTCCTGAATTGTGGCTGTCGACGCCATTCGTGTTTGCATCACGTGCTGCCAAAGCGGCAGTAACGCCTTGGTTAATCATTGCCTGAAGTTGGGCATTAGTGACTAATGTGCGTGTTGGTTGTTTCTGGGCCTCATGTTTGACCTCGTGGCTTTTTTGGTTGCACATTTTCTTCAATCACACAAGGAAAATTAATATTGTTAGATTTTGGAAAATCATAAACCATGACATGACATATGCACATAGTAAAGTGAGATCACATCACACAGTGAAATATACAACTGAATTGTAATCAATAATGATATAACCAAATCGACATTCATTCACAACAAATTCGATTATAGACATGACATAATACCACCATTCCATATATAATTGGAAAAACATTACTGATTGGATTCATATTCCAAAAATGATCTCCAACGATTAGGTTAAAAGATAAAAGAATATTATACATACATAAAGGCCATACTAGCGGGATTATTGAACCCGTAAATACTTAGTAGGCTGTACAAAACAACTAGCCATAACAGAATCTAGGAACTACTACCAGCCTCCTCCGGTAGCTCTGGCTGTGCAGGACCTTTGGCGGGTCCCTGCTGTCTCTCGAACTCTGCCATCTGAGTCTGAAGTCTCTTTATCAGCTTTAGTTCCTCTGTGAGGCTGTTCTGCCTCCTGTGATCTGCCGCCCAGCATCTCTGTTAATCACCTCTGTTCTACGGTCTGATGAATGCTTACCTCTCTTGATCTGTTGATGCTGGCTAACACTGTGGTATGTAGCGACATAACCTCTGCACGCGCAAGATCACTCGTATCATAGGATTTTTTTTTTTTCGTCCCCAAGACCTTCTAGAATCCTAGCCTCAGTCTCCATGAGAGATCTAGCAGTACGTGCATGTGCACGCCTATCCCTAAACAACATGTTGAGCCGACCAGCCAATAGCTGTCGCCTAGACTGCTCATCGTCTAACCTCGTATAAATCTCATCCGTGTCCTGCCTAACCCTAGTCTCAAACGCTGTCATATATTGACCTAACTCTGTGGTCAATACTAACTGGTGCCCCCGCAGCGGTCCTCAACTATCTCATCCATGGTCGGTGATCCCATAATATCTAACAATCTCTCTCGGATCCGCATGATCTCCCTATCCATAGTAGCTACAAAACTTAGTCTGCCATAAGACTCCGTCCGGATCTTAGCCGCGCAACAGTCGAGCTCTCTCCGACCCTCGTATGTAGGACCAAGAGCGTACTAAACTCTTTCAATGATGGTAAGGTAAACATCGGGTTTGTCCTCTCTACGGACAAGTAGAGAGTTAATGCATGGGTGGTTGTTTACCCTGATGATGGTGCAGCCGGTCTGGTGTGGGAGAGTATGATGGGTAGTGGTAATGGTAGTAAATGGGAAGTAGATGCGGCCTCGGGCTCTTCAGCCGGGATACATAGCAGACTCGATGGAATGATAACACAGGCCTGTTATGATACTGGTAGTGGTTGGTGATATGGTAGTGATGGAGATGGTATCGGGGGGGTAGTGAGTAGAGAGGTCTCTGGGGGGAAGTGGTGATGACCATGAGGAGAGCGGTGATGATGGTGGGAGTAAGTTTGGGAATTATAATTTGAGTGATATGAAAACATATTAAAGATGGAAGACCTACAAGACAAAGCTGGAATAACATTAATGCTGATTGAAGATTAGTCAAACAGTATTTAATGCTCAGCTAAAAGATAAAGATCAACATTAATGCTGATTGAAGACTGGTCAAATAGTATTTAATGATGATGTAGATCTGGTCCAAATAGCTAGTTATGATGATTGAAATGGTTAAATAGTCAAATTAGTATTTATGAGATGATGACTGGAGTTAAATAAGATTGATCTTATCTTGTCTTGTAAACCCTACTCCCTCTATTATATAAAGAGGGTAGGCGTCTAGGTTAGAGGTATTCATCCATAGATAGTCTCTCCAATGAGAGTCTAAACGCATAGAAAGCGTGTGTAATAGTTAGTAGTTAGTTTCTTTATTAATGTTTAATAAAGAAAACCTTATTAGTAACATGATTGTGTTCTTTATATTCCGCTGTGTGTTACAATCATTGTTATCATACCCTAGATGAGTCCTAATAACGATCTATGGAGTCATTATAGGATTCCACAAGTGGTATCAGAAGCCACACAGAGGGAACTTTTCCACAAGATGAACAGACAAAACCTTTTAATCACAAACATAAGCTAGATAAGATATGTTGCAAACGATAATTTTTTTTCTCTTGATGATGAGGAACTTTCATCTTCATGATGATGCATCTTGGATGGGATCTGTTTCCAGGCATCAACAAAGGGAGATGCTCCTGCTAAACCACAACCAAATATCACCATAAATTACACTTTAAAACAGTTAAACTGCCCGTTCTCCAAAAAAGTGATTATGTTACGTGGGCAATGGTGATGGAACATTATCTTGAGTATATAAGATAATGAGTCTGGAAAGTGATTCAGAATGGGAACTCAAAGAAAGCGAGTTGACAAAGGTAAGGATGGTATGTTTACAGGGTTCTTCCTTCACCACACAGGAAGAACAGTTTGTGAGAGGAAAATAGGAAAAGCTAGAACACTACTGTTAATGGCTATTCCAAAAGATCATCTCAGACGTTTTCATGGCATGGATGATGCCAAAGAGATCTGGGCAGCCATCAAGACACGATTTGGTGGTAATGCGAACTCAAAGAAACATATAATGCTAACAAAGCTTGTTTGATGAAACAACAGTTTGGAGGCAATTTACTATCTGGCTAGGGAGGAAAGCTTGGAAAAAGGGTATGATAGGTTCCAAAAACTCCTATCACAATTGGATGCCCTTGGTGCTCGGTGCCCTTTTTCTTTGTGTCGGATGAGATGCTAATCACAAGTTTTTGAGGTCCCTTCCTCCTGCATGGGACAGTCTAGCCATGACAATGAGAACGAAGAAGAATATTGACACACTGTCAATAGATGATTTATATAATAATCTCGGGTAGTCTTTGGAATCAAGACATCCAAAAAGAATCATCTTTTCTCTTGCATCTGATAATGTCGCTGTTTTTTTCTATCACAAGCCAAAGCCTCTTCCAGCAAACATAAGCCAAGCCACAGCTCAGGAAGTTACAGTACTTATACCACTTCCTCTTCCAAAGCTACACCAACGGTATACTCTCTGGTATTGTTGATGAAGTTATCCATTCTTGTTCTAGCCACAATGCTGTTGATGTGGATTTGTTACTGAAGACCTGATCAAATTGTTGATCTGGATTTGGATGAGAGGATAAAAATTGGCAAATTACTAATGATGCCATAAAGATTAAGAAGAAGTTTACAAGAAGACAGGCAGCAGAGGCCAGGGAGGATGGAAAATGCATGTGGCATTGATAAGAGAAATGTTGAATGTTTCAATTGCCACAATAATGGGCTTTCTGCCAGGGGAGTGCAAGTTTAAAGGTTTCAAAAGAAGGTAGCAGGCAGAAGCAGGCAGAGGTCAAGATTTCAAGCACAGTCAGAAAACTTGAAAAGGAAGCATTATGACCATTGATTGAGCTCAAATCAATTGGTAGAGCTGACTACAGAAGATGAGGAATCAATCATGCTCTAATGATTTCACTAGTGAATTACTGAGGTATCCATGTGATCTAAATTGTGTATCAGATTTACATATAATGCACTTTAAGCTAAGTATGATGAATTGCAATCTGAATTTGGTGACCAAGAAGCTGCCTTAGTTGCCTTAAGCTAGCTGTAAGGAAATTAGGAATCTCAGCTCAAAAGCCTCCCACAAACAGCAATCTTCCTTAAATGAAAAATTAAATTTTCAAGCTAATCAAATTTTTGAAAAAGATGAAAAGCTGAAAAAGTATAGAAGAATAGGAATGAAAGCTGTCAAAGACAAAGATGCTTTACAAAAAAAATTTGACTCTTGGTCTGCATCTTCTAAAAATCTTTGGAAGCTAGTTGATTGTGGGATGAGCTCAACTGTTAAGATAGGTTTAGGATATGGCATCAAATCAAATGCTGAGGTCCTAGGATATGAGGAAGAAATAAGTAGAGGTATTTTTGCTTTTAGGGAAAAAGATGCAGGAAATTATCATATCCCACTATACAGCAGATTCAAACAGGTAGAGTATAAAGGTGTCCCTCATCCTCTTAGTGGTGATTATACCCCTAGGGAACAGGAGGACATAGATGATTCTCTGTATGAGTATGGTAAACATGGACCTCAACCTAAATCTCCTAGTCCTACAGTGTCTAATGCTAGTTCCATTGTTTTCTCCATCTGTCCATCCAATGACAGTGATGGGGAGCTTGGAACTGTGTCTGATGCTAGTTCCACTCACTACTCAACCTGTCAATCCAATGACAGTATGAAGGCGAAAGGAACTGTATCTGCCATTCGTTTAGTCATTGATGTCTGCTACCAATGACCATATCCCTTATACCATACTATTGAGCATGTTACATTGTTCACCAATAGTCTCAACACAAGTAATGCCTAACCCCAACAAACAGTTGATCCCTGTTGTGCACTAGCATGTAAAAATCCTAGGCAACCAATTAGGACACCTGTGAACTCCAATTACCTATTCCTTTAGATATAGACAGAATTGGAATCAAAGAATGGAATGGAAACTTAGGTACAGGATATTTTTTGTAAGAAAACCTGTTTAGTGGTGTGGAAGTCTTAGTAACTTGATTAAGGACTGTGACTATTATAGAGAGGATGGATGGGGCTAGGCAGCTGCTATTAGAGAAAAAGTGTGATTCATGCTGAAAGTTAGGCAAGGATACACCAGCATGGACTAACACTAACAGGGTGAATAAAACAAATCAATTCACTCCCAGACCTGTTTCAACCAGATAGTAACATTAGGTCCCCATCCTTATTACTGCTAGCAACACTATTAATACAGTGGGGAAATTGTAAATACTGGTCATGGAAATGTTTGTTCTGGTAATGTGTATGTTAATTCTGGCACTCAAATTAAGTCTGGTAGTTCTAGATTTAATACTGGCAAGCAAAATGTTAGTTCTCGGTAATGTGTAATGTTATTCTGGCACTCAATTTAAGTCTTGGTAGTCGTAGATTAATCTGGTTAGTAAAATGTTTATTCTGGGTAGTGTGTATGTTAATTTGCTAGAGTAAGACTAGACCAGTTTCAAACTAACTTCATAAAATCAAGCCCTTAATTTTTCTCAGGTGGATCTTACAAGTCCTAAAGAAATGTTTTTTTTTTCCAAAAACAAATGTTCACCTGTAAATTAGACCCTTTCAAGGATATTATCCAGCATACAAGTCAAATACAATATGCTGTGGGTTAAGGGCAAAATGGGGCACTGCAGTTACTGACCTCAGCTGGGTTTGTTTGGAGAAAAGCAATACCACTCTCCAATACCAATGGTGGACCAACCTTGATTCACTGTTAGTGTCTTCTAGAGGTACACAAGCAAGAATCCAAGCCTGGTTGAAGGCCTGGTCCCATGAGAAACTAATCTCTTTTTGATTGTGCAGGGATCATCCCTGAGCAAAAATGGAGCATAGAGGTATTTTTGATAGTGGATGTTCTGGGCACATGACTGGTAACAGGGCCCATCTTGAAGATTATCAAGAACTTTCCAAAGAGGGATCTGTTACTTTTGGAGGAAGTAAAGGTAGTATCAGTGGAAAAGGTACAATTAGGTTAGGTAATTTAGTTTTTGATGATGTGGCTTTTGTGAAAGAACTTGGACACTTTAATTTATTCTCCATATCTCAGATATGTGATAAAAAGCTACATGTACTTTTTACTGAAAAAGAGTGTTATGTGGTGTCCTCTGACTTCAAGTTGCCTGATGCAAGTCAGGTCCTTCTTAAAGTTCCTAGGCAACACAACATGTATACTTTTGATATGAAAAATGTTGATTCTTCAAAAGGATACACATGTTTATTAGCAAAAGCCTCATCAATGAAGCTAAATTATGGCACAGGAGGTTTAGGTCACCTTAATTTCAAAAAATAAATATAAACTTGTAAAGGATAATCTAGTTAGAGGGTTACCTTCCAAGAGTTTCAAAAAATATTGTCCACACTTGTCGTTGCTTGTCAGACAGGGGGAAGCAACAAACAGGCCTCCTGTAAGGGCCAAGATTGACAGATATGTGGACCTCCCATTACCACCTTGGCATATGGACTTATTTGGACCTTCCTAGTGGAGGAGTATCAACCATGCAAGTTACTGTCTAGTGATTACTGATGACTATTCAAGGTTTTGTTGGGTTTTCTTTTTAGCCAAAAAGGATGAGACTAGTAACATTCTTAAGACCTTTACAAGACAGATAGAAAACCAACTTAATCAAAAAGTAAAAATCATTAGATCATACAATGGGACAGAATTTAAAAACAGGGTTATGCTTGAATTCTGTGGGGAAAAGGGTATAAGAACAGGAGTTTAGTAATGCAAGAAACTCATAAGGCATATGGGGTTGCTGTGAGGACAATGAATAGGACCCCTTATAGAGGTGCTAGGACTGTGCTAGTGACTCACAATTACCTACCACTTATTGGGCAGAAGCAGTTAATTTTTAACTTTTTTTGCTTATTGGGCTATACCTTCAAAGGGAGTAAGAGTGACCAAAGCTCAAAACAAAAACTCCTTATGAGCTTTTGTTTGGCACAACCAATCCTTAGCTACTAAGACCATTTTGGTTGCCATGTTTACCATTCTCAATTACTCTTAGCTCAACTAGGAATGTTTGATGGAAATCTGTGAGGGTTTTCTTGTAGGTTACTCTGTGAATAGTAAGCCTTAGGGTTTATAATTTTTAGTAACAAAAGACGTTGAAGTAAACCTTTATGGCAACTTTCTTGAGGAAAAACCCAATGTACAGGGAATTAGGGCATAGGTGGATGTTTGGACTTCAGACTATTTACAGACTCTATGATACTATTACATGTTCTTTGAAAATCAAGCTAACCCGAGGTTCAAAGGAGGTTGTGGGGTCATTGATATTGATGTGCGGACTGAGGATGGATTTTGGCAGGACCTGATGGTGGTTTCTTCTACTGAAGCAACTAGAAAAGCAGCTGTTTCTGAAAAGATCGCTACAAAGAAGACTCATTCCCCAACGAAGTCATCTTCTACACCAATATCCAAGTCTGTTGATGACATTATGACCTTTAGAAAAGGTTGGATTGCTCTTGCTCTTTGAAGCACTAGGACCTAGTCCTGGCTTCAGCCATCCTTCAGTACTAATCATGTTATATCGGTAGTGCAAAATTTAATACTGGTTTTGAGGAAGTTAAGTCTGGTAATATTGAAGCTATCTCTCCAAGTGCTAATCATGAAGAAGAGGTCTTCTCTGATGCAGATGATGATGAGATGCCTGAAATAAGGATTTATGATAAATGCAAAGAAGGTATCATTTGAAAAGGCTTTTATGATGATGATGGGAATTATTACTGCTCTTCAACAAAGACCAGATGAGGTAGAAGGTCAGTCCAAACCAACCACTCTGAGGATTAACAATGCTCTATCCTCAAGTCAAAATCTATGGAGATTTCCCAATACACCTGTTTCAGACTAGAAGCTCTCTCTAAGAAGATTCATACAGCTCAATGCCTCTAGTAAGCCACCTACAAGGCACTGCAATGAAGCAATATAAAGATCATAAAATTGTATTTTTGCTTGTTTTTTTATTCAATCTGAACAATGGAATAATAACAGAACAAGAAGCCCTGAAGATGAAAGCTGGGTGGAAGCTATGCAGGAAGAACTGTTGCAGTTCAAGCTTCAACAAGTATGGGTCTTGGTGGATCTACCCAATGGTGCTAAAGTGATAGGAACCAAATGGGTATACAGGAACAAGAAGGATGAGAGAGGAGTAGTTTGTCAGAAAACAAAGCAAGGCCTAGTAGCTCAAGGTTAATAGACAAGATGAGGGATTGATATGATGTGGTTTTTGGCCCCTGTAGCAAGATAGAAGCTAATATCAGGTGTTTTTGGCTGTGCCTCATTCATGGGGGTTTCATAGTCTATCGCAAAGGTTGTTAAAAAGTGCTTTTTATGTATTGGCACTATTAGATGATGAGGTTTATGTCTAACATCCCTCCTGGTTTTGTTGATCTGATCATCCTACAAGTTTATAGGTGGTACTAAGCTTTGTATGGATTGCACCAAGCCCCTAGAGCTTGGTATGCTACTTTGTCAACATTCCTAGTGGTAGCATCATTGTGGATAAGAAGGGGCAACCTATTGACAAGACTTTATTCATTAGAAGAACAAAAAAGGATAATCTGTTGGTTTTTCGAGTGGTATGTTGATGATATCATTTTTGGGTCTACCAACAAGTCTTGGTGTGAGTTGTATGAGTTGTGATAGCTTTGATGCAAAGCAGATCAAATGAGTTCCATGGGTTAACTTACATTTTTCTTAGGTCTACAAGTCAAGCAGAACAAGGGAGGAATCTTCATATCTTAAGATAAGTATGTAGCTGAGATACTCAAGAAATTTGATCTTGTAAATGTGAAAGCTGCAATCACACCCATGGAAACCAAGTTGCCTTTAACAAAGGATGAGGAAGCTTTTGATGTAGATGTACACTTGTACAGATCTATGATAGGTTCCCTCATGTACTTAACTGCTTCTAGACCTGACATTATGTATGCAGTATGTGTTTGTTCACGTTTTCAGGTAACTCCAAAGACTTCTCATCTCAATGCTGTCAAGAGGATCTTCAAGTATCTCAAGGGCAAACCAAACTTAGGCTTATGGTATCCTAGGGAATCACCCTTTGACTTGGAAGCATTCTCTGATAGTGACTATGGTGGGTCCAACCTTGACAGGAAATCCACAACAGGTGGTTGTCAATTTCTTGGACAAAGACTTATCTCATGGCAATGTAAGAAACAGACAATTGTGGCCACTTCAACAACTGAAGCTGAATATGTAGCTGCTGCAAATTGTTGTGGACAAGTATTGTGGGTTCAAAATCAATTGCTGGACTATGGTTTCAATTTCATGAATACCAAAATCCACATTGATAATGAAAGCACAATCTGCATTGTGAAGAACCCAGTTTATCATTCTAAGACAAAGCCCATCGAGATTCGTCACCACTTCATAAGGGATTGTTATGAGAAGAAGCTCATAAGTGTGGAGAAAATTCACACAGACTTAAATGTTGCTGACCTGTTGACCAAACCTTTTGATGGACCACGGTTTAACTACTTGGTGGTTAGCATTGGTATGATCAACTCATAGCAACATTTAAGGGGAGGCTTAGTTGTATAGTTTGTTTAATTCTGGTAGCTAAGTAGTTTTAATACTAGTAGTTAAGTAGAGTTAATTCGGGTTGCTAGGTTTTTATTAATTCTGTCTATACAATTTCTTGCAGTATGTTTTTCTTTGTTTTCATCTAATCTTTGCAGGCATAGCATGGATGTGCAGATGAAAGGCAGGAGTAATAAGGTTTTAGTTTTTGTAAATTTTTAGTACATACTTAAGTCTAGTTGAAAAAGAAATAAATTGGGTTGACTCTTAATTAATTTTGGTTGACCAAAATTAAGTCTGGTAGTGTAAAATTTTAATTCTTGTAGGTCAATTTTAATGCTGGTTGCGGGAATTTTGACTTTTTTTGTTTTATCACTGTTTAAATGTTACCGTTGGAGATTTTTACAGCGCTATAATCGTTCCTCAGAGACGCTATATATAGATAAGTTTGATTTCTCTTTCATACTTATCTTTTTATTGCTATCTCTTTTTCATAAAGTAAAGCTCCTCTTTAATTTCATAACGAAAATAATCAAGCGTCCTGTTACCAGCATCTAAAATTTCACTCGCATTAAAACCCAAGTAATTTTGATTTGATTGTCAAATGGCTCAATTAAAGTATTACGACAAACACAATCAAGTGGGGTTTTTGCGCAAGCCTGATGAAAGTGCCAGGTTTGCTAAAATAGTGGATTTTCTTCGAGGTTCCAACCTCAGGTATGCTTTAACCTCAAATCCAACTATCTATGATTCCCTTGTTAAACAGTTTTGGCAGACTGCTACTACCAATACTATAGCTAATGGGACTCTAGAAATA
>BQNB010105379.1:6076-22421 GCA_026074375.1 Tanacetum coccineum
CATCCCATACTTTACATACTTTACAAGGCAAGTGGCGATATCTTTCACTTTATACAATACTCTACATCGTCGATTTGTATCAATGAATAATCGATCCTTTGTGTAATTCCTTCGGTAGTTGCGAAACGATTATCTTCAAACTCTTCCTTCTCTTTTTTGTTGTGAGTAATTTTTTCATTTTTTTTGCTAATACTATACTACGAAACTCGGTGTAGTTTCACCATCTTCACGATCATAATAATTCCGGATAATTCCTTCGATAATTCCTCGTTCTTCGGACGTACCATTAATTGCGATGGTAGTAAAAATATATGAGTTTTGACTATAAAATACATTCCTATTTGCAATGTGCAAATTTCTTCCAACCGTACCAAAATAGACACAAGACTTGGGAAATACAAAATTTACACTTTAAGAAACTAGCAACTGTAAAATAAACTTAATCTAACAGGGTAGGCTAAGGTGTAACAAAACAAATAATTGGTGTAGTTCCTAAAGGATTGGCTCTACGGGTTGTTCTAGGGGTATCTTACTCTTAAAATGAGAGTAAACAAAGGGTTTATACGGGGGTTAACTAACCAATGTAGTTAGTTAATAAGCAACATGTAAAGGCGATTTGGGTGTAATCCTAAAATTTACCAATTTAAATAAGTTACTCCATCTAAATCCATAGTACTTATCATTGCGGTCTCGAATAGATATACCAAGCCAAGTTCTAAAGTCTACTACATCACCGGCACACTCATATTTTTATGGAATTTGGGTAAACATTTGGAAATGGATAAGGTTAAATCCTCACAATATCTAACAAGGGTTATTGTGTGCGGGTTATGTATCAAGTAATTTCACAAAAGTATGCTTGAATTTTTTTTAAATTTGAGCATAATTTAAGCATTTTAGTGTGAAAATTAGGACAAGTATACATTCTAATTCCATCCCCTCACTTGAATTATACAACGTCCTCGTTGTATAGATAAAACATTAAATACGAGAATTAAAAAGAATTAGAATGAGAAACTCCCCTGATATTTGCTCGGTAGATTCTCCATGTTGAGTTTATTGAGCAAGATTGTGTTGAACAGCCACTTTGAAGTTTCAAGACTCCAACACTTCAAGATCTCTAGATTTGTAAATTGTCTACCAATATTCGTCGATATTTCTTTTATGAGGTCCCATATAAAAATATAGGAAAAACATGTGCATTCCTATCTTGGTACCTATGGTTAATTTAAACTAAACTAAACAAACTAAATACGAGTTAGTTTGGTGTATACGCCGTATCATGTGCATGAATACGCTGTATTGCCAGAACTGACAATAATGTTTTTAAAGTGCATAAAAAGTAAAGACTGATAACGTTCAGACAATTAATACGTCGTATGGTATGGAGCGGATACACCGTATTGATGTCTGGGAAGACAGACTCAATAAAATTAAATAACATTCCGGGTTGTCTCACGGGAAGCACTTTTGTTTATAGCGAAGTCTTTAAGTTAGACTTTTCTTTAGTTTTTCTTTCACTTGGTGCGTGTCACCTTCCATCCTTCATCTTTTTTCTAAAAAATATCTTTGTAGATTATTGACATATTATCTTCGTTTCTTTCCCAAGTATCAAATTCATATCCTCTTATAGCAATATATTATTCGTTGGGTCCAAGAGAGTACTGAACAGCTTCAAACTTTTCTGCTTTGTTCATTATTTTGTTAGGTTGCTCATCAATAGAATTAGATGTATTGCTATATTTACGCTTTGTCTGACTTTGTTCATCTTCCTTTTCGGTGTCGCTCTTTCCACGTATTTTTAGATAAGGTTTGGTCAGTCTTGCATCTTACGTTCCTCATGTACTCTCTCGGTGTCTCAAAATAGCTCGTGTATGTCACACCTGCCCTGTCCATCATCCGTGCGAGGCTAGTGGTAGTCCATGTACATAATCTAGAAAAATCGCAAGCCATCGCACTAATCACCTCACGCTGCTCAGCTAACGTCCCATGTATCTCGTGCACGTCCTCCTCTAATCTAGCCATCCTCTATGGCATAGTCCTGGCAGCAGCTGGTAGTGGTGGTGATGCCTGTACGGGTGCCGGATTAGCCTGGCCACCCTCATCAATAACATGGACATCCTGAGCCACCCCAGGGGCACCACCTGCAAACATCACGTTGCCTCTCTCGTCCCATGGGCCACCCTATGCCCTAAGTATAATTTAACGCTACACCAGTCTGCAGCCTAACCCAACTCTGCCATATCATATAATCAGAAGACTAAAGGGTAATATAACTGTCAATGCAATGTATCTCCACAGTCAGTAGTCTAAAATGCTGAGCCAATCGTCCCACAAAGTGTCCACCAGAGATATGAGCCCCGCTCTTCCTCCCAGCAGCAAACCTCCTCAGATATCAGGCTAATAAGTAAGGGATGTTGACCGATCTAACATCCAGCCCTCTCAAATAAAACAAATCAATCACGGTCACCTTTTCAGGTGCCTGACTCCTCCCAGCAATACTGCATGCCATCATCCTATGGCAAAGTCTTAGCATCGGATCTCTAATCAAAGTGTAGGAAGGGGGGATGGGTCCAAGAATCTCTATCAGTAGAAATACCTCTTAATAATTTGTAAGATCCCCCTTCCCAGAGATCATTCTCTCACTCTCACTCCAGTACCTAGCAAAACCTGAGGACTCCATCTCCTCCCCGGTATGTAATCCCAAGGCCAGAATAAACTACCTCTAGCTTAAATGTCTCTTGGCTCCACCTAACTGAACTGAATAGTATCAAGAGCATCCAAGTCAAGCAATACCTCTCCAAATCTAAGCGTGCTAAGAAACTCCAGAATAAGCTCCCAAACCAGTGGTCCCCTAGTATCAAACAGCTTCCCCCAAGCTTAACTAGTAAATACTACTACACCGGCATCATCACGGTGCTCCATCACCATCCTAGCAAACAAACCGTCCCTCATAAGCTTGGGCATCCCTTGAAAATCCACAAATTGAACCCAGTGTATCTCTCAACTGTAAATCCTCTCCAACCTCTCCTCAAAGTCAGCAATATTCAGAATCAGGATACTCCTAACTTGGTACTAAGAATAGGGTCTATACTCACGTGGTGGTTAGGGTGCCATATCTGCGAAATTAACGAAAAAAGTTCAAGGATTACAAAATCTAAACATTCTGTCAAAAATGGATAAGGTTAAATCCTCATAATATCTAACAATGGTTATTGTGTGCGGGTTATGTAACATGTAATTTCACAAAAGTATGCTTGAAAAAAAATTAAATTTGAGCATAATCTAACCATTTTAGTGAAAAATAGGACAAGTAAACATTCTAATTCCATCCCCCCACTTGAATTCTACAACGTCCTCATTGTATATATAAAACATTAAATACGGGAATTAAAAAGAATTAGAATGAGAAACTCCCTGATATTTGCTCGGTAGATTCTCCATGTTGAGTTATTTAGCAAGATTGTGTTGAATAGCCGCCTTCAAGTTTCAAGACTCCAACACTTCAAGATCTCTTATGTAAATTCTCCACCAATATTTGTTGATGTTTTTCACGAGGCCCTGTGTAAATTCTCAGAAAATAAATGCAATTATATCTTCGTGTATTCGTTTGGTTAGACTCAAAATAAATACCTAAAATTGTACTGGAAGTCGATACACCGTATCCATTCCCCAGGATACACCGTATTGAAACCTGTGTCGAATACGCTGTATTCATTTAATGAATACATCGTGTAGACTGTGCTGAAAATAAAGACTAGATAACATCCAGATAATCAATACACTGTATCTATAGGGTTTGGATACACCGTGTAGACAGTCTGGACAGATAGACTTGATAAAATTTGAAAATTACATTCCGAGTTATCTCCCGGCAAGCACTTTATTTACAGAAAAGTCTTTAAGTTACACTTGCCCCAATTTAATCCCCTCCTTATAAAACAATTTGGGGTCGAACTGGATGCCAAATGGCACATACAAATTCTTGATTAGGAAAATGAATGACATCCCTTTGTTAAGATAATTACAAGTCACGATATTAACATTTAATTCCTTGATAAAAGTTTCAGTTTGGAAAAATTCATTAGATGTATCATTACTTGTTTCCAAAAGCTTATTTGATCCATGTGCATAGGCACCATCATCGGTATTTATTACATTAAGTAATGGTTTTACAAATAAATCCCCCATCAATTTTATCATCATCATTGTCCTCGTCTGATTTTGAATCATCAGGATAAATTATGTTAAAAGAAAATAGAACATTAAAGTATAAAACATTTTGTTCCTCTTCATCACATTCGGGCAATGATGTTTCATCTTTCAAATTAAATTCATCGATATGTTGAGGAATTATAGTAGGTTCAGTTATGAAATATGATTTAGACGTTAGAGCATCATTGTAAACAATGGCTGAAAATTCATTCTCAAAATCTTTAAAGAAGTCAAAATCACCAAAACAACTTATCGCATGCCCAAGTGATGGAAGTGAAGGCAAATTGACTTTTTCATTATCATTTTCCGAATCCGTTTTCAAATCATTGGTAGAATTTTTTTATAAGAAAACGAGTTTTGTCAAAAATTATCGTGTAATCTTCATCGTCAGAAGCGTTAAACGAAAATCTAAAGTCAATTTCATCGTTAAGAGAACTTACCGTGGGTTTAGACATTAAGATGTCATTAAACACTATAGCTGGGAATTCAGTTTCAACATATCTGAGGTTGTGAACGTCTTCATCATACCAGATCTTACCATACTTAGCATTTTCACAGTTAAACACCTTACCACGTTTTTGATCCTTTTCTTCCTCAAGCCTTTTACCAGTAATGTTGGGGTCGTCCATTTTAACCGGTAATAAATTTGCTAGGAAAGAAAACTGTCAAATAGCTTAATACGCCTTATTGATGATAGAGTCAAATACGTTGTATTATTTTGAAAAAAATTTATACGCCGTATCCAAGAAAATGAATACGCCGTATTGAGTATTCGACTCAGAAGGTTACATCGAACTATAATAAATGCACACAAACACACAATATGCAAATTATACAATGCAGAAATCAAACACACAAAACAAACACAAGAATATGCAAATTAATCTAAACTAAATCTAAACTAAATCTAAACTAAACTAAAACACTAATAAATAATAATTAAACAACTTCACTCCTCAGCAACAGCGCCAAAAACTTGATGTGTCGTTCTGTAGGTTTTATTTATGTATCAAGTTTTAATATTTATTTTACGCCGACTATACCTAAAAACAACACTTTAACGGGCAGTGTACCCGGTCAGATAGAGTTTTGTGGTAAGTAGGGTGTCGATCACTAAGAGAGAGAGCGAAAAAGGGGGGTTTCAGCCTGAGAGACTGGCATGGTTTTGTGTATCTAACCTAAGGTTTTGATGACAAGTAAAGCAATAAACACACACAAGAAGACAAACAAACGATAGAGAAGCGGTCAAGAACTAATGTAAGGAAAACGTATCAACCATGAATAATCCGATAAAACACAAGTTTGTTTATTTAGTGCAACGATTGTCGTATCTCGAAGGGGCATATCATTCCTTGACCTAGGCGGTACTTCTTCCTAAGACATAGACACGATAATTCTGTCACAATTAGACGCATCCGCATAAAGCATCCTTATGTTGATTATAATCTATCTTAAGGGATTAATAATGGTGCTCTTACTAAACCCTAGCTCATGAAGACTTTACCCACTTACTGCTTAACGGCTCTTTATATACTAGTAGTCCACTGTCCGAGTCCTTACCAATTGATTAGAACGTACTCGTTGGTACCAAGGTCACCTTATGGCTCAACTAAGCTCACAATCAAAGGGCAAAGATAGGTCAATATTTATGATCCTATGATTCTAGATATATAAATTGCAATATGGAGAGCTATCTCGGACTCTTAGCCTACACCTAAACAACACTGAAGTTGCAGCCCATTAAATATGTAGCACTAGACCCAGTTGAATGATAGGTCACATACTTAAGCACGTAAATGAATATAAATTGATAAACATAAACAACAATCAACGATAAATTAAGCCCCCCCCCCCCCACCCCCCCCCCCCTCCCCCCCACCCCCCCAACCCCCCCCCCCCCCCCCCCCCCCCCCCCGCGCCGCACCCCCCCCCCCCCCCCCCCCCACCGCAACTCGCCTACTAACCCCTCCCAAATAACTTCCCCCTACACCCCCCCCCACTCCACCCCCCACAGCTCCCATCCCCCCCTAAATAAACAAAACCTCTTATCCATACCGGCCCTCTACCCCCCCACCATCACTAACAAACACACACCTACTTGTTTCCCACCCAAACCAAAAACCACCAAATAAACCAACCCATACCACCACCCACCAGAACAGTAAAACCAATAACATACCAAACAAACACACCAAAAAAAGGTAGAATCCAGAGCCCACCCAAAAACACCAAAGCACCAACCAAGCCCACATCAACTCTACCATTCGGAACCAACACCGCGATGTCCAATCTATAATGACCTAAGTCGGATCCAATTCATAACCATTACAAAACCTACAAACACCTCCGGGGCAAAACCACATCCAAAACCTGAACTAAAACTGTGCTAGGCCGTACCTAAGTTTCGCACATCATCTGTTACTTCCATCCTAATGCAAAGACCAACTACACAACACAAACCACCCCCCAACACATCACACAACGATAATTCTGTCACAAAATATGACGCACTACCACCGCAAGTCAATTCTCCTCATAATAAGCAATCCATATGTTTATACTTAGAAAGAACTATCTAAATTGTATTAATAATGGAATCTTTATGGAGAGCAACTTAACACAAGAAAACCCAACCCACTCCGCTTAAGAAAAAACCCTCTGTGAGTGCATCCATACTTTCCCTAACTACGGTGATCCCAAACAACACAAACCAATAGTTAACCCCACCCCTACAATCACCTCACACCCCGATATTTCTAACAACCAACAGCCATAATCTACCAAATAATGCATCAATGCATACAATAAAAACAAAAAAAACCGGAGCATACCAAAATAAATCCCGATACTCCTCACAAAGCAATAACCACGCTTCCACCCCACCCTCCCCCCTTCATATCCACCCCACCCACACCCCCCACCCTACCCTACCCTCCCCCCCCCTTCCAACACACCACTACTACAAACAAAACGAAAAAAAAAAGTACACAGACCGAATGAACCTAACAAAACCAATTGAATAGAACGAAACACGTTGGTACCACAAGGACCACCATTCTGGCATTCAAACTAAAGCTCAACAATTCAAAGGCGGCAAAGAAAGTCAATATTTATGATCCAATGATTCTAGATATATAAAGAAGCAATATGGAGAGCTAATCTCGGACTTACATAACTATAGTTAAGCCTAACACAACCTAAACAAAACACTGAAGTTGCACGCCATTAAATAATATGTAGGATCACTAGAAACCCCGTTGACAGATATGACCACAAACAATAATGCACGTAAATGAAAAATCAAAAAAAGATGAAACAATAACAAAAATACAGACAACCATCAACACTAAAACAAAAACAAAAACACAATCAAAGCATAAAACGAAACACACAACAATTAAAAGAATCTACATAGAAAAAACATGGATACAACCACCAGGTATATAGCCAGATAGTACCCATACGAACACCATTACCACCACGGTTAGCGTTAATCCCAACTCGAGCACTCAACCCCAACCCCCTGACCCTCCCCCAACCTACTACCAAACCACCACTCTCCCTTCTAAAAAACTTTTCTATAATCCCCCACAACGTTAAAATGCCCTCCCACTTCCTCCCCTCAACCCCCCTGCGTAAAAACATACCAATTCACTTGCTATCTCAATCTGATCTTATATTCGTGTTTATCGGAATTATAGCTTTCTCATTCCCCTTTACAGATTAGTGGCTCTTATAGCCTCATAAACAAGAAGCCTTATTCAAAGCTAAGACAAGTAAAACAATCATAAATGGCTTACACGTTTCCCATTAAATGCATTAAATAAATTATAATATACAAAATTATTACCGTCACACTCTTTTCGGACTATGGAGTAATACGGGTATACCAATTTTCATACCTAAAACCATGATTTAAAATAATGATAAGGGCTTCTATATAAAAGATGGGTCTGGAAGTCGGAACGGTATCAATGAACGGCGTATTTGTATAAGCTTCAATAAAAAAAACGTGGTTCCGAATTGGAATTTAGATTACTGGTCGAGGCTCGCTCCAGAATAAAATGTATTCTATAATTTTATTTCTTGAGACTTATAAGATACAAAAAAAACGATATCAAAAGAACAAAAAACCCTTCTGAAATAAAGGCGGTAAATAAGAATATCGGAACTACACTACTCTCGTCCGAAAACGACGTATCACAAGACTTATTCTAGATTGGGGATTACTACTTATTGAGCTGCCTTTCCCAACCGGGATTAGGGTGGTCTTTTAGGGGGTTCCTTTTCTTTTGGGAAAGGCGGTATTATGGGCAAATTGGTTTAGGTAAATTCTTGCCATAACCTGTCTACATTGCATAAATCTGCCCTATACACCCCCCACCACCCCCCCAACCACTACCCCCCCCCACACCACCCCCAGCCACCCCCAACCCACATATCTAAAGAACATATCTCAACAGACTCAACAAACTTCACCGACTCAACAAAGAGGAAATTCTAAACAACAAAGTCAGTGCACAATGGACAATTGCTATCGTCAAAGACTAGTGAAACTACGTATCGGTATTAGATAAAACGTGCGTAAAATTGCTATCAGAATCATAAGACTTCACGAACGTCAACCTTAATATTCACCATAAATTACAGCAATTCATAAATCTTAAATACAAACGATTAAGTAACAGTTCCTTGTAATAATCATACAAAATGGGTTATTTACATGGGATAAATGATGCTATAAAATAGATGTTATTTGATGTCATAAATTTCCTCCCACTTGAATCCTACTTGTCCTCAAGTAGCCTTTAGAAGTTTATAAAAATGTATCCTTGAGGATATTTTTCGTTAAAGCATTCATTCGATCTATTACAAGTACACAACCAAACACCTCACGAAATAGGAAGATGAAAACACTCAAATCACTCAACTAATCTATGTGGTAACATGTAACTAATTCGCTTAATTGCTCGGTCATGACGAGTATTCTATCATAAGCTTGGTAAGGATATACATCTCCACCGCTAAAGATAAGGAGTAACAAGTTTATAAAGGTAAATATGGGTTTATATGATAAGGCTTAGGGTTGATCATTCTACAATCTTTCACCAAAAGTACCACCCCAACAAGGTAGCTGAAGCACACGTACATCGCCGTAACGACAGAATAGACATGTATGTTCAATCACATCCTCATTCAAATTTAACCAACGGTTAGGATGAAGAATGATATAGGGTAGGGATCTTTTAACTTTCACCAATAGTAATAAACCATCAAGGCAGCCGAGACATGCATACATGGCCGTAACGACGGAATAGACATGCACGCTCAATCACATCCTCATTAGCATAAAACCGATGGTTAATGATTAGGAAATGGAAATAAATTGTTGTTAAATAAAAGTTACGAAACAAATAGATTAAGTCTAAAATACAAGTTTCCCGACCGTTACCATGATAAAGACACAACTATTTACAATGTCTTGATCATAGATCAAAAACAACAACCTAAGTTGGCGTTCCTGTGCCGGTCAACTTCCCATTCATCCTATACTTTACATACTTTACAAGGCAAGTAGTGATATCTTCCACTTTGTACAATACTCTACATCGTCCATTTGTATCAACGAATAAACGATCCTTTGTGTAATTCCTACGGTAGTTGCGAAACGATTATCTTCAAACTTTTCCTTCTCTTTTTTGTTGCGATTTTTCTAATTTTTTCATTTTTTTTGCTAACACTATACTACGAAACTCGGTGTAGTTTTACCATCTTGACGATCATAATAATTCCAGATAATTCCTTTGATAATTCTTCGTTCTTCGGACGTACCATTAATTACGAGGGTAGTAAAAATACATGAGTTTTGACTATAATATACATTCCCATTTGCAATGTGCAAATTTCTTCCAACCATACGAAAATAGACACAAGACTCGGGAAATACAAACTTACCACTTTAAGCAACTAGCAACTATAAAATAAACTTAATCTAACAGGGTAGGCTAAGGTGTAAAGGTGTAACAAAAATAACTGGTTTGGTACTCTTGTATAGTTTCCTAAAGGATTGGCTCTACAGGTTGTTCTAGGGGTATCTTACTCTTAAAATGATAGTAAACAAAGGGTTTATATGGGGGTTAACTAACCAGTGTAATTAGTTAATAAGCAATATGTAAAGGCAAATTTGGTTTTTTGTTAATAAATATAAAGTTGTCCAGTTTAAAACAACGTTTACTTCATCTAAAATCCATAGTACTCATTATTGTGGTCTCGAATAGATATACCAAGCCAAGTTCTAAAGTCTACAACATCACCGACACACTCATATTTTATGGAATTTAGGTAAACATTTGGAAACGAATAGGTTAAATCCTCACAATATCTAACAAGGGTTATTGTGTGTGGGTTATGTATCAAGTAATTTATAAAAACTATGACTGTTTTTTTTTTTTTTAAAATTGAGCATAATTTTAAGATTTTACGTCGTTGATGAAAATAGGACAAGTAAACATTCTAATTCCATCCCCCCACTTGAATTATACAACGTCCTCGTTGTATAGATAAAACATTAAATACGGGGATTCAAAAGAACTAGAATGAGAAACTCCCCTAATATTTACTCAGTAGATTCTCCATGTTAAGTTTATTAGCAAGATTGTGTTGAACAGCTGCCTTGAAGTTTCAAGACTCCAACACTTTAAGATCTCCAGATTTGTAAATTCTCCACCAATATTCATCGACATTTCCTTTCAAAAGGTCCTGTATAAATTCTCAGAAAACAAATGCAATTTCTATCTCCGTGTATTCGTTGGTTAGACTCGAAATAAACACCTAAAAGCTGTACAGGAAGTTGATACACCGTATCCATTCCCAAGGATATGCCGTATTAAAACCTATATTGACTGGTCAGTTGTCTAATACGCTGTATTCATTTAATGAACGCCATATAGACTATATTGACAATAAAGATTAAATTACAAAAAAATAAAGACCGGATAACGTCCAGGTAGTCAATACGTCGTATCTATGAGGTTTGGATACGCCGTATAGACAGTCTGGGAAGACAGACTCGATAAAATTTGAAAATTACATTTCGGGTTGTTTCCCGGCAAGCACTTTTGTTTACAGGAAAGTCTTTAAGTTAGACTTGCCCCAATTTAATCTCATCCTTATAAAATAATTTGGGGTCGAACGGGATGCCAAATGGCACATACAAATTTTTGATTAGGAAAATGAATGACATCCCTTTGTTAAGATAATTACAAGTCATGATATTAACGTTTAATTCCTTGATAAAAGTTTCAGTTTTGAAAAATTCATTAGATGTATCATGACTTGTTTCCAAAAGCTTATTTGACCCATATGCATAGGCACCATCATCGGTATTCATTACATCAGGTAATGGTTTGACAAATAAATCCCCCGAAGAGTGTTCAATATCTATTTTATCATCATCATTGTCCATATCCGATTTCGAATCATCGGGATAAATTACGTTAAAAGAAAATAGATCATTAAAAGTATAAAACGTTTTGTTCCTCTTCATCACATTCGGACAATGATGTTTCTTCTTTCAAATTAAATTCATCAATATGTTGAGGACTTACAGTAAGTTCAGTTAAGAAATCTGATTTAGACGTTAGAGCATCATTGTAAATAATGGATGGAAATTCATTCTTAAAATCTTTAAAGAAGTCAAAATCATCAAAACAACTGATCGCAGACTCAGGTGATGGAAGTGAAGGCAAATTGACTTTTTCATTATCATTTTCCGAATCCGTTTTCAAATCATTGGTAGAGAATTTTTTATAAGAAAACGAGTTTTTGTCAAAAATTACCGTGTAATCTTCATCGTCAGAATCGTCAAACGAAACTCTAAAGTCAATTTCATCGTTAAGAGAACTTACCATGGGTTCAGACATTAAGGTGTCATTAAACACTATAGCTGGGAATTTAGTTTCAACATATCTGAGGTTGTGAACGTCTTCATCATACTAGATCTTACCATACTTAGCAATTTCCCAGTTAAACACCTTACCACGTTTTCAAGCCTTTTCTTCCTCAAGCCTGATATACTCTCCAATAGTAATGTTGGGGTCGTCCATTTTAACCTATAATAAATTTGCTAGGAAAGAAAACTGTCAAATAGCTTAATACGCTGTATTTAGCGATTTGAATACGCCGTATTGATGATTGAGTCGAATACGCTGTATTGGTTTAAAAAAATTTATACGCCGTATCCAAGAAAATGAATACGCTGTATTAAGTATTCGACTCAGAAGGTTACAGCGAACTGTAATAAATGCACACAAACACAAAATATGCAAAATATACAATGCAAAAATCAAACACACAAATATGCAAATTAATCTAAACTAAATCCAAACTAAACTAAAACACTATTAAATAAGAATTAAACAACTTCACTCCCCGGCAACAGCCCCAAAAACATGATGTTTTGTTGTGTAGGTGTTATTTATGTATCAAGTTTTACTATTTATTTTATGCCGACTATACCTAAAAACAACACTTTAACGGGCAGTGTACCCGGTCAGATGGAGTTTCGTGGTAAGTAGGGTGTCGATCACTAAGAGCGAGAGCATTAATATCTAATTATCAGTATTTTAGTTATCTAAGTTAAACCTAAAACTAATGCAAAATGGGGGTTTTCAGCCTGAGAGACTGGCACGAGGTTTAGTTATTTAACCTAAGGTTTTGATGATAAGTAAAGCAATAAACACACAAGAAGACAAACAAACGATAGAGAAGCAGTCGAGAACTAATGTAAGGAAAATGTATCAACCATGAATAATCTGATAAAATGCCGGTTTGTTTATTTAGTGCAATGATTGTCTTATCTCGAAGGGGCATATCATTCCTAGACTTAGGCGGTACTTCTTCCTAAGACCTAGACACGCTAATTCTGTCACAATTAGACGCATCCGCATAAAGCATCCTTATGTTGATTATAATCTATCTTAGGGGATTAATAATGGTGCTCTTACTAAACCCTAGCTCATGGAGACTTTACCTACTTACTGCTTAACGGCTCTTTTTATACTAGTAGTCCACTGTCTGAGTCCTTACCAATTGATTAGTGTTGGGAATTCTGAGTTACTACTGCTGGTGCTAATTTACTACTGCTGGTTCAGAGTTGATGTGGCTGCTAAAGATTTGTGAAAATAGTCTATGTCATTAGTACTGTTAGTTATATTAGTTAGTACTGCTATTATGATATGCATGAGTTAAATTAGGAATAGATATGCATTATCATTGTACGCGTTTTGTACGCGTTTTATATTAGTTAGTACTGCCAGTACATTGTTAGTACTGCTAGTATAGTTAGTATTGTTAGTTAATATTTAGTGCTGTTAGTCTTATATAGTTAGTTATTCTATAACCTATGCAGAATATTAGCAATCAATATATTCAAAGTGTAGTATTCATTGTTCTTCTTAGTATTACAAGTTAGATTCCGCATAACTTGTAGTATTCACAATCATAGTTTCTCTTATAGTTAGTTTGGATTTATCCAGGTTAACTAAGCTTTAACAAGCTAAGAAGATCTGTTCATTGGGATCAACAAGTGATATTAGAGCTTGTTGAGAAACTCTAAATAAGAAGAACACTATATCTACATAAGATCTCATAATCAAAGAGAAGATGGAATCACTGTCAGAAACTACCCAAACAGTGTCTACACTAAAACTTCCAGTACTCAAAATTAGAGATTATGATCTATAAAGCATGAGAATGGAGCAAAATCTTACTCACACTGATAATGCTCTTTGGTAGGTTATTGTGAATGGTGATGCACCTGCTATTGCATCAGTAGTTACTGAAGAGTACCCATTAACTCACTTAAATGTGAACAAAAGCTAGAAAAAAGAATGAATGAAAGCTAAAAGCACCTTTGGTGTGTTGGCCATTCATGATGAGACCTATTGATGTTTCATGAGAATCAAGGATCCACATCAAAAGGTACCTTATGGTACGGGAAGCTTCATGACCAGTGTTTAGAGGTCAAAAGATTTCAATAGGAAAATAATACAAGAATAACCATTCTAAAGCAGAGCTTTGTGAGAATTTAACATCATCTCAAGATCTGTATGGAACTGGACTAAAACCTATGATAGTTTCAGAAACTATCAGCCAATTGGAAATCATGGCTGAAGTTATCTCCTAGCGAAGCATCGCAAATCTTAAGTTATTAGATGTTCTACATTAGCTATTAGTGAAAACAATATTGCATTGATCATGAGAAACAAATTTGATCTAGATACAATGAGCATGGATGACTTATACAAAAACTCGAAGGTGTATGAAGCAGAGATTAAAATCTAATCAAGCTCAAGCTTAAACTCTCAGAATGTGGCTTTTGTATCTTCAGAAAACACGTTCAGTGACTAATGATAGCAGTTTAATATGCTTAATGAAGTTTCTACTGCTAACTCACAAGGACAAGCTTCTTCCTTATCCTATGCTGATGATGTCATGTTTTCCTTCTTTATCAGTCAATCTAATAGTCAACAGTTGTACAATGAAGACTTGGACCAGATTGATACTGATGATCTTAAAGAGATGGATCTCAAATGGCAGGTGCCCATGCTTTACCTATGGAGTGGAAAGATCTTAAAAACAAGAAGGAATCTAAACTTCAATGGCAAAAAAACTATTGTCTTTGATAATACAAAGGTTGAATGTTACAAATGTCATATGAGAGGTCACTTTGTTAGAGAATGCAAGGCACCAAGGAACCAGGGGAATAGAAATGGAGATGTTTCTAGAAAAATTGTACAGTCGGACTCTGCAAATGCTCTTAGTTGCTTCAAGATGGGCTAGGTGGTTATGATTGGAGCTATTAGGTGAAGAAGGACCGCACATACTTTACTCTAATGGCCCTTTTTGTTCTTTTAGGTTCATTCTCTAGTTCATAAAGTTCAGCTCTGATGGTAGCCAACTTGGCTTTCCAATGCATTTGAATGTTAAATCTATGAGTCTTTAAAAGCAACACCTTTGATAAACAAATAAGAGAAACTTAAAACTCAACACTAGAAATAAGAGGTTTTATTTCAATTTGCTTTGAAATCATTAAAAAATAAACACAAAAACTAAACACACCACTCCATGGCTCTTGATACCAATTGAAGAATATTAGATATCTTTTAACAACAAGAACTAGAGAGAGAAAGTGGGAAGGAAGGAGGTATTTTAGAGAGAGAAAGACAAAGAAAAGAAATACTTAACTATGTGAAAAATACAACCAACCAACCACCTATCCAAGGCATGGAGAGGTGTATATATACCTTACATTAGGCGGATGGGCCTTGGCTTAATGGACTTATCTATGGTCCTTGGTCTAACTATGTAAGTTTCTAAAAAATACTTAACGAGCTAATGACTATTATCTATGGAAGCGACCAACACTTTTGTGTTCCTAACAATCTCCCCTAAGGGAGGGCGCTCCATTTTACAAAAACTTAAACCTAGCATAATATTAACTTGTGATTTGATGCAGTGATCATAGACTTTAGGTCTTGAGCTTGTTCCTTAGCTTGTCTTGAGTGTGATCATGAACACCTTGAGACCGTCAACCAAGCATAATCTCATTTCGCCATCTTGTAAACTTTTCCCTCTTGTGAACTTGTAACTTCTGGACTGACATGCTCGTACATTTCTTGATTGTTGACTTGAAAAGCTTTAATGTTGCATCTTTCTTGAAATTCTTTAACTTTAACACTTGTCACTTCGAGAAAGACGTTCGGTATCAGAGTGATGGAAACTTCTTTGAAATTCTTTGACTTTAATACTTCGTCAGTTCAAGAAAGATGTATGGTATCAGAGTAGCGGAAGTCTTCAAACATGTACTTGAGCTTTCATGATGTCTTTATGGTTATCGGTCAGGTATGAGCATGTGGTTATGAATCTTATGAGTCAGCCGGAATCAGGTACCTTCACCTCTATCTTTAAGTATCCTGCATTAAAACAGTTAGCAATAAAATGGGAGGACGAATATGGCTTTGTCATTCACCTATGTTTGGTTAGAGTAAACTTCTAATCCGTGAGGATCGACCTGTGATCAGGTAGATTCAATTTAAGAAGAATCTCCTTGACATGATTTGCAGCTAAA
>BQNB010105380.1:0-23616 GCA_026074375.1 Tanacetum coccineum
CCGGGTGATCATGCTTGCCCGGTTTAAACATACATATATTATATATATTATATTATTTTTTGTAAGTTTTAACTTTTTACCTTAGTTAGAGGTGAATAGTTGGAATTTACCTAAGTAGTATTTTTATTATATATTTTATAGGTACGTAAAACTGCAATCAAATGCCGTTGACACCTCCACCTATATCTTAAATAGAATCTTAATTTGGCCTTTCCTCAGGAAAACTCCTTATGAGCTTTTCAAAGGCAAAAAGCCATCATTAGAGTATTTTAAAGTTTTTGGTAGTAAATGCTTTATTCTTAACACTAAAGACTATCTCACTAAATTCGACCCTAAATCAACCGAATGCATTTTTCTTAGGATATTCCCCTAATAGTAAAGCTTATGTAGTTCTAAATAAAGAAACCATGAAAGTCGAAGAATCTCTCAATGTCAAGTTTGATGAAACTCCTCCTCCTAATTCTCCTCCTTTAGTCGATGATGACTTACTAGAAGTCGACATCATAGAAAACCAAAGAAAAGACTTAGAAGTCAAGGAAAATGAACCATTAAACAAACAAATCTCGAACATCAAAGAATCTAAAGATCATTCCTTAGGAACCGTCATAGAAAACCTAAATCAAAGAACTCTAAGATCTCAAGTTCAAAATCAAAGCAACTTCTTTTGTTTTGTCTCCTCCGTAGAACCTAAAAACATTAAAGAAGCCATACAAGACGAAAGTTGGACTATGGCTATGCAAGAAGAGTTAACTCAATTTAAAACAAATGACGTTTGGTGTCTTGTTCCTCCTCCCAAAAACCAAACTATCATCGGTACAAAATGGGTCTTTAAAAACAAACTTGACGAAAATGGTGTCGTATCTAGAAACAAAGCAAGACTTGTTGCACAAGGATACAATCAACAAGAAGGAATAGACTTCGATGAAACCTATGCCCCGGTGGCAAGATTAGAATCTATAAGAATCCTTCTTGCGTATGCTTGTGCTCATGACTTTAAACTCTTTCAAATGGATGTCAAAAGTGCTTTCCTAAATGGTTTTATAAACGAAGAAGTGTATGTAGCCCAACCTCCCGGATTTGTAGATTTTGAAAAACCTAATCATGTGTTCAAACTCAAAAAAGCTCTCTACGGTCTCAAACAAGCACCCAAAGCTTGGTATGATCGACTCAAAGCCTTCCTCCTTGATCATTCATACACCATGGGCTTAGTAGATAACACTTTATTTACTAAGAAAAAGGATTCACATATCATCATTGTCCAAATCTATGTGGACGACATCATCTTCGGATCAACTTGTCAAGACTTATGTGATGATTTCTCCAAAATCATGCATGATGAGTTTGAAATGAGCATGATGGGTGAATTGAATTTCTTCCTTGGTTTACAAATCAAACAATTCGAAGATGGAATCTTCTTCAATCAATCTAAATATGTGAAAGAAATGTTAAAGAAATTCGGTCTTGAAAACGCCAAACCAATCAAAACTCTTATGTCTTTCGAAACCAAACTCACCCATGACGAAGAGGGTGAACCCATCGACGACACTAAATACCGTGGTATGATTGGTAGTTTACTCTATCTAACCGCTAGTCGCCCTGATATCATGTTTAGTGTATGTCTTTGCGCTCGTTTTCAAGAAACTCCTAAAACCTCTCACCTCGAAGCTGTAAAGCGAATCTTCCGTTATATCAAAGGTACTTCTCACCTAGGCTTATGGTATCCCAAAGGAACCGGTCTTGAGACTATTGTCTATGCCGATTCCGACCACGCGGGAGACTATGTCGACCGAAAAAGCACTAGTGGTGTATGTACCTTCGTAGGTTGTTGTCTCACCTCATGGATGTTAAAGAAACAAACCGCCTTAGCTATCTCAACCACCGAAGCCGAATACGTGTCCGCCAGAAAAGCTTGTCAACAAGCCTTATGGATGAAACAAGCTCTAGTAGATTATGAAGTAAAATTAAATGACGTACCTGTTCTTTATGATAATAAAGGAGCCATAGATTTAAGCAAAAATCCCGTTCTTCACTCTCGCACTAAACATATAGAAATCCGTCATCATTTTCTGCATTAAAGAAATGCTTAAGAAGTTCGGTCTAAAAGACTCTAAACCTATCAAAACTCCTATGTCATCTAAAACCAAACTCACTCGGGACGAAAACGGGGAATCCGTTGATAACACAAAATACCATGGCATGATTGGTAGCTTACTCTACCTCATGACTACTCAGCCGAACATCATGTTTAGTGTTTGTCTATGCACCCATTTTTAAGAAGATCCCAAAACCTCACACCTTGAAGCGGTAAAAAGGATTTTTAGATATATTAAGGGATCAACATTCTTAGGATTATGGTATCCTAAAAGAACGGGAGTAGAAACCATATTATACGCTGATTCCGACCATCCGGGAGACTATGTCGATCGCAAAAGTACAAGCGGTGTGCGCACATTCATGTGATGTTGCCTCACATCGTGGTTCTCCAAGAAACAAACCACCCTAGCCATTTCCATCACTAAAGCCGAATACGTATCCGCAGGCAAGGCTTGCCAACAAGCTTTGTGGATGAAACAAGCACTCGTAGACTATGCCATTAAACTTAATGACATACCCGTCCTTTGTGACAATAAAGGTGCCATCGACCTAATTAAGAATCTTGTTCCTCACTCTCGTACCAAACATATAGAACTCCAACATCACTTCCTCCGCGATAATGTTCAAAAAAAGGAGCATTTCTATAGAAAAGGTCTCTTTCGAAGACAACATTTCTGACATTTTTACAAAACCACTCAAACATGAACCATTTAACCTACTTAGATTAGGTCTCGGGCTCATGGAACTAACTACCTAAAGAAATCAACAAAGGTATGAATCTCTACTATCCTCTAATCTAGTCTAGTATGATTCCCTTTTCACACACAAAACCAAAAGACATTTAAGGAAATTTTTCATCACACTACTATATGTATTCATACTATGTACTATTATGTATGCATTTGCATCATCAAAAGATTTTTATTATTATTCAAAACCCGAAAAGGAAAAATTTCTTCAAAATACTTCTCACGACTAGGACACGCACAAATTTTTCTAAAGCATTGATTAATACAAAGCAAAAACGTTTTCTCTTTACTCATGCATCACGAAATATATCTCTTGAATGCAGAAGGGAATACATAACTAATATGTATTTTCGGGTACATTCAATCGAAGCGACACTAAAAGAAGGAGACTTTATGTTATTTCATTATTATATTTTTCTTTTTAAGTCGAGATAACTGCACCTCCACATTGTTTACATATAGACACACACTAGAACTTTCTTAATACTACTTTGAGATCATCAAATTTGTTGAAACAATACCTCTAACATCTCTTTGCATTGCCTTCACCTTGTCCAAACACTCCTGTTTACTGCCTGCAACAGACCGCCGGTTCCCTTCAATAATGAAGGACGGTATCGTTCTGCAAATAGGACCGGCTAGTCAAAGGAATGTTTATAACGAATTTTAAACTTCAGTTCCTATTTTTCCCTTTACATTCCACCTATTTCCTACTAATAGACCATAGAGGTTGACTTTTAAACAAAATCCAATCATTAGATTTTACCCAATTTAGAAGAGAAAGCATTTAATGTTCTAAAATGAGTTCTATAAATAGCCACTATGTTCCAAACACTTCTTCATCCATCATTTTTAGATTTTTACTAATCATAACCATGCCTAAGTCAAACAATGATAAGAAAAATACAATTGCTTTTAAAAGAACTGCACGAATAAGTGTACGGGCGTGTTGCTTTATCAAATCTACGCCGTCATCTCCACCTTATCAACATCTCTCTCCTCCCACCGACTACCAAACGGCTACACCAAAAACTCCTATTGAGTCACCACCACCTTCCTAAAGCTCCATCAGGATTCTATCCGTATAATCCTTGATCACCCATAATCAATTACTCCACCATTGACTTCTCATCCATCCCCGACTTCCATCACAACTTTCCAAACCATAACTCACCATTAAGCTATTAACTTAGAAGCCGGTCGTAACCCACAACCGCCTACACCATTCTTTGACTCAATCAATCCTATAACCTCAGACCGCCAACCCTCCACCTCCAACAACCACATTCGAAAAAATCAAGCATTTTGGCCAAACAACCACCACGCTATCCCGAGGTTATGGCACCTCTCTTTCAACCCTTGCCACCACAACCACTGGCCATGAGCTCAACAACGCTTTCACCGATACTTACTCATGAAATGTTTTTTTGAGCATTGTCCAAAGGACAAAAGTACTCGAAAATGAATTTCGAGATAAAATGAGGTTTATCCTCAACCGCATTCTCGAGCGCCACCACCCTCACCCACCAAAACTTCCCTTAGGATCTTTTGGCATCAAAGAATAAAATTAATAATAATTATGTAATTTTTAGTTTTAAGAACTTATCCTTGTTCTTATTTTTTCATATCTTTGTAAGTGACATAAAGTCACTCAAATAGTTGATTTATTATTATTACAAGGAATATAAGTTATATTCATGCTTGTGTTGTGTTACTAGTTCTTGGTTTACATTCTTGGTTATGTTTATACTAACAAATTTCAAAAGTCAAAGTTCTGACATTTTGAACAGAAGCCGTTACCCTTTCTGTCAATACTGATTGTACCACCACAAAAGAAACGGACTAGGCCTGGTTCAATAGAACGTTGTTTAGTTTCTTCTTGCTTATAATATTTTGTTTTGTAGGTAATCTCAAAGCAAAGGGGAGCTAACTATTATCCGACCACTAACTATTTCTTTTGTAGCATTGTATTTTGATACCTTGATTTCCTCACTTAGAGGATGCCTCCATCAAAGGGGAGTATTGCATCTTGATTCTCTCTGAATCGATTCTCATCACTGCATTCGATTCTCTTCGAATCGACTATTTCTTATACTATTGCATTTGATTTCTCTTTTGACTCAACATGAAACATTTTAAGTTTTTTGATCATCATACAAAAAAGTAAGGATTTGTTAATACAAATAAGTTGTAAAAACGTTTATTTTTATCTTACGATCTTCTCGTGTTTTGTCGATAACAAATCACAAAATCATTACAAGTAAAATTTAGAATGCTCAAGTTTTAGACTAATAAGTTTTCCTAAATTAAAAACCACTCATCAAAAATACTTTCTACACATATTCTTTTCATATAAGTAACTTAGACTTTTATTTTTGGAAATATGTAAATATTATTTGCAATATTTTACATATTAGATGACATCATCATCTCTCCATATCTTAGAAAAATCTATCAAGATTACACAAAATATTTCAAGATTTAGCAATCTAAAATTCAGATTTTGTGTCAGTCAGTCGGTTCCATCAAATAACACTGGCCGGTACCTTTTGGGAAAGGAACTGCCTAAAGCCGGTGAATAGTAACAGCCGGTTCCTTGCTTCTACACTGACAGGTACTTTTTGAAAAGGGAACCGTCGTAAACCAGTAAATAGTAAATAGCCGGTTCCTTGTTGTTACACTGGCCGATTCCCTACTAGGAGGGTACCACAGGAACCGTGCAACAATGCAGATTTTTGCCTATAAATAGCAAGCCATTTTTCATGTTTTACTCACCCATTCTCATTCAAATCTCACTTATAATCTGATTTCTCTCTTGTTTTTAGATCTAGATAGTTTCATATATATCATTTCTAGGTAATTTTCTTAATAGAAGAAATTTTTGAAATTGCATACGAAACGATCAAGTTCAAGCAACCTTGTTTCACATCTCCATCATCTCATCAAGATCACTTTGCTGTATCTTGTACATCATTTAGTTACTGTAGTATCATTCTTTATCCTTGTAAAAGAAGCGTGATTGCATTGAGTCAGTTCTACCTTTGTTAGAACCCGATATCTAGCTTAGTACCGTTAAAGGGTGTAAGCGATGTTGTGAGGCTTCTCCGCCGGTTAAAGGAGATTGGTGACTAGTGTTTATGAACTCTCGAGTAGGTGACTCGGGGAGTGAAGTAGGGCAAGGAAGGTGTCCTTGTAGCCGAACCACTATAAACGCTTTTGTCTTGGTTCTATCTTTTCTTACGTTTTCTTTACTTGACTTACATTTTATATTTACTTCATATATCGTACAACAATCAATATCATCAACTTCACATAACCTCAAACTATAATTTTGAAAAGTTAATTTAAATCGGTAAAACTATTCAACCTCCCTTTTAGTTTTCTACAATATTTGGTGCTCTTATGAGTCAAATGTAGTCTAGTGTTTAATGGTTATTTTTTGTTCAATGGGACTATAAGTATCTTGTTATGTATGCTTTACTGCCTATGTAACGGGCTGAGATGTGAGATTCACTAGCATCCTATCTACTTAATGGTTTTTTGGAGTAATATATTCACCGGGTGAAAACCCTTTACCTAAAAACAGATGCAAGTGCATCAAATATGTGGTCAAGCCTCGTCGCATGAACCAAGCGTGTGAACTTGAACATACCATCCTTGTTAGAGTACGTGTCTATTTATCGATCATAACCACCCTCAATGAAATTTTTGCATCAGTCTCCCCATATTTATTACATCCTTTCGTGTGAAGCATCATGGATGAAATCAATCGATAAAGGCGAAGATGCTTCAACTATAATTGTTTGTATATGAATGTGGGTGTAGATCTTTCAACTAAAGGGGTCTCATTATCCGTAAATTGTATCGGCTCACCAATGATACCAAATTTCATAAGAAAATGCTAGATTAAAGGATGAGGCCATGGATGCAAAATTGCTTTGTCGTACACAGGGTTTTGTGTCCTTGCCAAATTTTACCATCTTTTAGACACAAGAACCTATTTGCTCCTACTTTTTAAAGCAACCTCTAGTGTCATATGTTTGATATGGGTCTTGGTGTTACTAACCCGGAGGTTTTCTAACTTTTAAAACATAGCACCCAAAACAACTCCATACATTATATCAAGACTTCAACTACTATTGTGTTTTACCCTGATTAGTAGATCTACTCGTATTATGATATGAAATAGTTAATAATTGTAATTCAAGAATATTTTTTGATTTAATTGAATGTATTTGTTATGCTAATTGTGTAGACGTTGCTAATGAAATGTGTGCGGTGTTAACATTAAGTAGATAAAAATACATTAATATAAACATAAAACACTTGAAACAATCATTTGGATTTAACGATACAAGCATTCATAGAATTTTTCAGTTGCGTCGTACGCAATTTTCTTTTTTTTCTTCTTCACAGCTCTTTTACAACCTTTGAACATCAACTACGTATTGTTAAGCATATGACCTGTTGTAGTGTAAGTAATTATTTTTTTCATCTTATTGCTACTTTTGGTTAACCTATTCTAATTAAAAAGAAAACTTTCTCTTTTTAACCGGCATCCAACCGATAATCAAATGGCATTCATCAGTATTAGAAATCTTAATTTTATGATATAGAATCTGGCCTTGATGTATGAGGATCATTTTGGTTAACATTAGTCTTTAGGAAGATTAAATCTCTCGTAAATCGCGTACACATTATTAGTATGAGTTTAAAATTGTACATCCTTTTACGACATTCTTTTTATATAGACGAAGACTGAGATGGATACCTGTGGGTTAATAAGGACGTGTCAAACATCTAAATCTAGAGTATAGTTTACATTAAATGCTTCTTTTATTGGGACCCCACTTTAGAGAAACAACGATAACAAATGTTTTTACTTTTTACCAACTTTTGTACTTCTTTGACTTTCTTTGATAAGTGTATTTCACTTATCTTTCCAAAAAAGTTACCGCCTATTCTTTCAAAGACTTGAATATATATATATATATATATATATATTTCATAAATATCTAAATTTAATTTGTTAAGGAGATAAAAAGGGAGTTGGCGAGTTATTTGTCATCACTCACCGACTCCATCATCTTAACTTCACTTACCGAGTGCCCATCCTCAAAAAACTAGTGGAGACTTTTCTTTATCTTTGAAGAGTCTATATACTTCATTATACGAGAATTTTATATAAATCATCGAAATCATGTTGGAATGTATAAAAGCATGTATATATTACAAATTTGCTAGAATCCTTGTATAACTTAGATAGTTTATTTTTTTATTTTTTGTTGATTTTGACTTTGTGAATAGTTTTGAATGTAAATAAAACGGTAATTTTATTATGATATAATTGTTTTTCATGTTATTTTTTATTTAGAAAGTTATCTAAGTTGCATATTGTATTTATATGATTTGCAAGTGTATTTAATTTTGGGTATAATTTTTTTATAGCATCAAATGTGCTATGTAAACTATTTCAAGTTTTTTTTGTGTAACAAAAATAATTTCCTTTCTCATTTCTCAGATCAAGTCTCTTGCTACCAAACAAAAGAATGAGAAAAGTTCATTTGCATACAAGTTTTTCCTCACATATTAAGGGATAAATCTTCACCATCCATTTGAGTTTGTTCTAATGATGAGGATTAATCTAATATTTAATTTTATTTAATGGATAAGATTAAACCTTAAAAAACATCCACCACCCCTTCTTACTTTTGTGTTTTTTAATTAAAATACAATTTCACCTTTATTTTTAAAAATTACATATTGCAAAAACCGCAAAACGTTAAGATACATAAATTACACCATCGTGACGAGCATTAATATATCTTTCAATAGAGGGGCACTTTCATATACTTTCGACAAACCTTTTTTTTTGTTTTTTCTCGGTGTAGTATTTTGTTTGATATATCACGTGTGATATTACACTAATCTATAAGTTAGAACACTTCACATGCTTTCATAAAACGGGTATAAATATTTGTGTGGAGCTTCAACTGACTCATCGTTTTTGGCATTGAAAAGTATATATCCTTAGCTTTTCCAACTATTTATCATACATAATTTTTGGACCTCCAAATCAAAACAGTTTATTTATAGAAGTTGGTGTATATCGTAGAAATTTATTTTTATCCATCAAACCTACTTGAGAGTACCCCCTCACATGTGATATAACAAGATTTGTAACGTTCGAACACTCAAACAAGAAGTCATAAAATGACGTAAGTATTTATGTAAAACATAAATGGTTCAACATATATGACAATTAAAAAATAAACATCTTTACCATTCTAACCATATATCAAACATAATTTGTGAAAATTAAATTAAAACACTATTTTCTCACAAAACTATGTTTTAACCCTTTTAATCCTACTAACAGTATAATATCACAAGTGATACATAACATTGATTACATGTTAAGAATTTCAAAAATAACCACAATTATGGGGTGGGGCCCCCCCCACATTATATTGCTTTATCACATGTGATATTAATTATATGTAGAATACATGACTAAAAGTCACATTATATTACATTATCACAGAGATTACTATTATTATTTATTTATCACCGGTGATAATACATGTCAATGGTATAAATGTAAGCCACGAATTGAATACTTACTTTTATAAAGGTAATGTAAAGGGATTATTGGTTAGGGTGTTTCAGAGGTTTTGTATAGGGTTTTAGTGGTTAGGGTTTAGGGATTAGAATATGACTGTTTATATATATATATATATATATATATATATATATATATATATATATATATATATATCACTTGTGATATTACACATAGTGGTTTGAGGTTTAAGTTTTTGGTATAGGGTAGTGGTCAGGGGTTTAGGGTTTTTGGTATAGATTTTAAAGTTTATATATATATATATATATATATATATATATATATATAAATATCACTTGTGTTATTATACCTAGGTGGTTTTTTGGTATAAGGGTTAGTAGTTTAGGGGGTCTATAGTTTTTGGTATAGGAAGGATAGTGTTAGGTAGGAGGTTTAGGGTTTATTTGCACAAGTTTTAGTGGCTAGGGGTTTAGGGTTTTTTGTATAGGGTTTAGTGGTTAGATTTTTAGGTTTGTTTGGTATAGGGGGTTGTGAGGTTTTAGTGGTTAAGGGCTTAGGTTTTTAGGATAAGGTTTAGTATACATCACTTGTGATATTATACCTGTGGTTAGGTGTTTAGGATTTTTGGTATAGGGTTTAGGGTTTTTGGTATAGATTTTAAAGTTTATGTATATATCACTTGTGATATTATACCTAGTGGTTAGGTATTTAGGGTTTTTAGTATAGGGTTTAATGGTTAGCGGTTTAGGATTTTTAGTATATATTTTAAAGTTAATGTATATATCAGTTGTGATATGTAACCTATTGGTATATGGTGATTATAAGTTAATGGTTATGGGGTTTAGTGTTTTTGGTGATAGATTTTTAAAGTTTTATTGTATATGTTTATTTGTGAAATTATACTAGTGGTTATGGGTTTAGGATTTTTGCTATAGGTTTTAAGTGTTTATAGAGAGTTTATGGTAAAAGGTTTAGCGGTTATGTGTTTAGGATTTTTGTAGGGTTTAATGGTTAGGTGTTTAGGCTTTAATGGTTACGGGTTTGGGGTTTTTGTAAGGTTAGTGTTAGGGGTTTAGTGTTTTTGGTATAGAGTTTAGTGGTTAGAGGTTTAGGGTTTTTGGTATAGGTTTTAAAATTTATTTATACATCACTTGTGAATCATACCTAGTGGTTAGGGGTTTAAGGTTTTTGGTATAAGGTTTAGTAGTTAGGGGTTTAGGGTTTCCGATATAGATTTTAGAATTTATGTATATATCATATATGATATTATATATAGTGGTTAGGGGTTTAGGGTTTTGGTATAGAGTTTAGTGGTTAGAAGATTAGGGTTTTTGGTATAAGTTTAGTGTTTCTGGTTTAAGGGTTATGGTTAGTGTGTTTATAGTTTGTGGTAAGTTTAAGGGTTTATTATACATCATTTGTGATATAATACCTAGTGGTTAGGGGTTTAGGGTTTTGGGTATGAGCTTTAGTGTTTATAGTTTATGGTTTTTGGTATAGGTTTATTTTATGTATACATCACTTGTGATATTATACCTAGTGGTTAGGGGTTTAAGGTTTTAGGTATATGGTTTAATGGTTAAGGGTTTAAGGTTTTTGGTATATATTTTAAAGTTTATGTATATATCACTTGTGATATTATACCTAGTGGTTTTAGGTTTATGATTTTTGGTATAGGGTTTTAGAGTTTTTTGTATAGATTTTAAGAATTTATTTATAATCCGTTGTGATAATCTAATCTATTGTATATAAGAGTTTAGAGTTTTTGGTATAGAGCTTAGTGGTTAGGGGTTTAGAGTTTTTGGTATATATTTTAAAGTTTATGTATATATATCATTGTGATATTATACCAAATGGTTAGAGGTTTAGGGTTTTGGTATAAGGTTTAGTGGTTAGGGGTTTAGGGTTTTTGGTATAGGGTTTATTGGTTAGGGTTTAGGGTTTTTGATATAGGGTTTAGTGTTATGGCGGTGAGGGGTTTAGGGTTTTTGTTGGATTCGTGTTTAGCGGTTAGTGGTTTAGGGTTTTGGTATAGCGTTTAGTGGTTAGTTGTTTAAGGTTTTTGGTATAGGGTTTAGTGGTTAGGGGTTTAGATTTTTGGTATAAGTTTTTAAAAGTTTATGTATACATCACTTATGATATAATATGTAGTGGTTAAGGGTTTAGCGTTTTTTTGTATAGGGTTTACTGGTTAGGGGTTTAAGGTTTTTGGTATAGATTTTAACGTTTATGTATACATCACTTGTGATATTATTTCTAGTGGTTAGTGGTTTAGAGTTTTTGGTATATGTTTTAGTGGTTAGGGTTTTAGGGTTTTTGGTATAGATTTTTAAAGTTTATGTATATATCACTTATGATATTATACTTAGTGGTTAGGGTATTAGGTTTTTTTACAGATCTTAAAGTTTATGTACATTCACTTATGAATATTACACCATAGTGGTTAATGGTTTTAGGGTTTGTAGGTTAGGGGTTTTTAGGTTTTGGTATAATACATTGATAGATATCGTATTATAACAGAAGCAACGATTGTTAATTGCCAAAAAACGTCTCAAAACGGCCAAATACGTCTGAACACAAACAAAAATGCGCGAAAGCTGGCGAAAGTGCACGAAAGCTAAGAAACGCGCGAAAGCGAACGTAAAGCACGCGCCGAATGGGACGAAAGCGTGCGACAAAAGTAAGAAAAACGTGTGATAAACGTAAGAGAATGTCAAAAAACGCACGAGGAAGTGTGAAAACGAAAGAAAAGTTGAAAAACGAAAGAAGACGTAAGAAATCGTGCGAGAACATAAGAAAACGTGCGAGAACTTCTAAAAACAGGCAAAAACGCGCGAAAACGAACGAAAACGCGCGAAAACTCACGAAAACGCGCGAAAGCCGACGAAAACGCGCAAATGCGGACGATAGCGTAAGAAAATGTCTAAAAACTGACGAAAACGTGTGAAATCGAAAGAAAACGTGCGAAAGCGGACAGAAACAGAAGAAAAAGTCCGAAAACAGACGAAAACGTGTGAAAACGGACGAAAACGTAAGAAATCGTGCGAGAACATAAAAAAACGTGCGAGAACGTCTAAAAAGAAAGAAAATGCGCGAAAACGTGCGAAAACAGACGAAAACATGCGAAAGCGTACGAAAACGTGCGAAAGCGGACGAAAACGTATGAAAACGTATAAGAACGTAACAAACGTAAAAAACGTAAAAAACATAAAAACGTAAGAAACGTAAAAACGTAAAAAAAACATACAAAATGTAAAAAAGGTTAATTAATTGTAATTTGGGCAAGATTTGCCAACTCTACAAATAATGAGGGAGTGGTTTGTGTGAGTTTTAGTAAATTTACAATTTTGGTCACTCCATGTTTTTTTTAATCTTAAATCTTGTCTTTTTAATCTAAAGAAATGGATGATCTAGATTTGTCCTTAGATATTTTGGGGTAGAAACTGATTAATCAAAATAACTCACCTCACAAAATAATTCATCAAGTTCCCTACTATTTTTATTTCTCTAAATTTCTATTATCATTGATTTCATTTCGTTGATTTCTCTTGCCAAATATTTAAAATTCAAATGCTTTGAAGATTTTGTAAGACTTGTTATCTGTCTTATGGATGATGCAAAATAATTCATCAAGTTCCCTACTATTTTTATTTCTCTAAATTTCTATTATCAATTTGATTTCCATTTCGTTGATTTCTCTTCCAAATATAATTAAAAATTCAAATGTTTGAAGATTTTGTAAGACTGTGTTATCTGTCCTTATGGATGTATGCAAAAAATTCATCAAGTTCCTACTATTTTTTATTTTCTCCTAAATTTTCTATTATCATTGATTACATTTCGTTGATTTCTCTTTGCCAAATATTTAAAATTCAAAAGCATTGAATATTTTGTAAGCTTGTTATCTGTCCCTTAAGATTATTATCATTGATTTCATTTCGTTGATTTCTCTTGCCAAATATTTAAAATTCAAATGCTTTGAAGATTTTGTAAGACTTGTTATCTGTCTTATGGATGATGCAAAATAATTCATCAAGTTCCCTACTATTTTTATTTCTCTAAATTTCTATTATCATTGATTTCATTTCGTTGATTTCTCTTGCCAAATATTTAAAATTCAAATGCTTTTGAAGAATTTGATAATACTTGTTAACTTTCTTATTGATGATAGCCACAAAATCAAGTGGTGCTTTTAAGTTTCATCAAACTCCAATGCCGTACTGTAAAGACATTACAACCGATAATTATACACACATAGTATAACGCATGCTTTCTTTCTAATTAAAGAATCTATCTTTTACACTAAACATGTATATAAAAGCCCCTCTCCTAGACATCTATTCATTTGTGTGTGACTTCACATACATTTGTGTGTGTTCAGTTTTGGTATCATATATCATTTATCTGACTGTCTAAGCAAGGTCAGGTTTACGTAGTTTTAATTTTTCTCACATGTTATTTATTGATGAAACAACATGGTTTTAGCTCATATTTACATGATTTATTGATATGCATGTATTATAGGTTATCAACGGGACTTGGATCAATTATGTCACCTATCGGCGTGCAATTACAAATAGACCGACCCATGTAAGCTCCTTCACTCCGGCCTTTGTCCTTCTTTTGTTTGACCATGACTCGAAGCATGTCCCCCCCCCCCCCCCAAATTTATATTACACCACGATAACATTATTTTAGTATGTAAGAACGCTTGTCCACCTCCAAATATACATATCCACAGAGATGTGATTAGTAATGCATCTATTTCCCAGAATTAAGTCTTTTACTGTCTTAAAGACTCAAACAATATAGTTTTGCTGTCTTTTTTGTAAATCAAGGTCTTGAACTCTTGATCATGTATATTTATTCCTGTTATAAGTGAATAGTAAATGGTACTAATATATACCATCCCAACTTGCTAAATGATACATTCAATATTCGCACAATCTTGCAGGTGGTGATTGATAATGGCATACTGCAACTAACAATACAACCCTGACTGGTATTGCACAGGAGTAACGGTATATATGGACTTGATAAATGTGCTGGAGGATCTTGAAAATGAAAACCAAAGAGGGTTTGTCGTCACACTATATCTTTTATATCTCATGCTATCTAATCTGTAGATTAACGAGAGAAATTTCATCTTCATGTTACTCGTATTCTTGAAATAAAATGCAGGTATTGGGATGTTGTTTGGAGCGCATTAGATGGCTCAGGAAAAACGGGTGTTTTTGAAGTGTATGTTTTTGACATCCTTGTAGAATATATATGCATATAAAATTTTGATTACGACAGAAAACAGCATAGAGACAGTGAGAAAATAGATAGCAATGATATAAAAAAATCTAGAAGAATAGTAGTAAGATAATTTAGAGTTAATTATAGACGCTTACATCAAATTGACATACATCTGGAGAGATCATCCTTGAAGTTGTAACGTAACTGCTCTTCAAACCTCTCAAATAGAACGATTCTTGTTCTGATATTTTATGATTACATATATCTATCTACTTGTTTAAGTAGTGGAATAATACATAGTGTCACACTATATATATAGTTACCAGCATCAATCAAGTGACGTAGGCTTGAAATACCAGCGTCAATCTTTTTTCCTACAGGATTAGGGCGACAAGTTTCAACGTGGTTATGGAAAGTATTGAAATATTTGCATACACATTTCATACTTTGACTTGTGAAAGTCAAATTAACCACTTACAAAGTTACAATCATAAATTCACATCAACTAATACACCAAACATGTTAAAAAAAACTGAGTAATTTAACATGGAATATAAATGGCAGACAAGAAACATGAAAGAATTACACTTCGAAGTATACGTATATTTAACACTTAACAATGTTAAGTTAACATGCAAAAAAATGGCTCTTTCGGTCCATCAGGTCCAAAACCGAGGACTGGACCGTTTGACCCGAGGTAAGACCGAACCGACCCGAGTGGCCATCGGTCCGGCCTTGGTCCTTATGATTTGGTCTTCTCGGTCTTCGGTCCGGGTCGGGTAAGGCTGGTCCGGTCTGGTTTTTGCTTGACAAAATTTATTAAGTTTTATTTGTTTGCACATGTCATTTTGTGATTGGATGAGACGGTTGTGATATGTAAGAGGTCTTGACAAAACACCAATTTTTATTGATCTTTAGGAGCTGATAAGTTAAAATAAGTCTATTTTGAATGATTTCTCTTTTAACATTAGTTGTCAAGAATCAAGATCTCTACTTAAATTTATAAAAAATAGACCGTTGCATATATAAAGTAACTAAAACTGAATATTTGCACTTTCAAATATAGTTTTTAATACATAACATACAGTGATGTTTAAGCATGTCTTGAAGAAATATATAAATATGACAATTGAAATAGATTTACAAAAGGTGTGAATTGACACACACATCTTAACTTTCGGTGTATTTTGATATTACTGATTGTATACCTCACAAAAAATAACTCCGTCAAAATTTACCTATGTTCGGAGGGCCATCTTTAGGAGAGTGCAAGCAGTGTCATTGCATAAGGCCAGTGTTTGACGAGAGCTTCAAAAATCTATATACTTCTATTATATATATACAAAACACAAGGTTTGAGGTTAATTAGTCTACACATTACTCATACATGTGCATTTTGTGAGTGTGTTTAAAGGCTTCTTTGTGGTGATGGCATGGTGCCACCAAAATCAATGAGATGGCCTTGCCTATGTCAAGTCACCTTACGTACGTACGTACGACTACCTATGGAGACTAGATAAAAGATTATACTTCATTTTGATGAAAGCTAATTAAGTTTTATGATATTTTGATTTCGATTCGGTGTTGAGATTTTGTTTTTTAACAAACACAAAAATCATCACTAAAAAACCTCTAGTTTACCAACTTTGAAGTTTTGCACTACAAATATGATACAGTAACTAAATGTGTATAAGATAAGGTATAATCTCTATGAGGCATTATGAACTTCTTTCAGTACAGGACAATAACAAATAGGGTTGTAAATGAACCGGACGAACACGAACGGAATCTTGTTCATATTCGTTTATTTAATTTTCACCGGATAAATAAACGAACACGAACGCTCATACAGACGAATTTTCTTGTTCATGTTCGTTTATTAAGAAATTGAGTTGTTCATGTTCGTTTATATTCGTTCATTAAGAAACTCAACGAATATAAATGAACGTTGATTTTTTTTTATTATCAAATTATGCTTAATATTTTGTTTTATAAGTGTTGTTCTGTTTAAACATACCGATTTTAAAAGTATGCAATTAAAAGATATGCTATACGAACATAAACAAAAATAAATGAACATAAACGAACGTTAATGAACACATAATCGGACGTTTACGAACACAAATGAACGGACGTGACTTTTGTTCATATTCGTTCATTTAACTAAACGAACGTAAAAGAATGTTCACGTTCGTTCATTTAATAAATAAACGAACATAAACGAATTTTTTTCCGAAAGCTTCATGAAATGTTAACTGAACGTTCAGTTCAATTACAGCCTTACTAACAAAGGTCATCACAAGGATTTAACACTGTAATTTCTTGATACGTAAATTCTTTTTTGATAATGCATGCTATATTGATGACATTCTATATATAAAACTAAAAACTCTAAATGATTCTAATTCTAAACTGGGTTTTATAGATTTATGATTATCATTATAAAATTTGAACGTGGATCATATATTGTAGTAGTCACCTAAAGGAAAAACTTAAAACATATGTGACGTCATCTTCTTTCTCACTTCCTTTAATTATCCATTCAATAATGAGGTTTTTATAGTTTTACTAACTTTATTAATAAGACAATACAATTTTTTAAAAGTCTCTTGCTCCGTATTTTTTTAATATTTTAAATTTATCAAAATTTATATATTTTGTTGTGTTTTTATTTTTATTTTGCATTTTTATAATAAAATATAATTATAAAAATGAAACAAACAAAATAACAAAGTAAAATATTACTTCATAAAAATTAAAGTAACAAACCAACTTGTCTCATTAAACTTCACCCTACCCATTTCAAGCCAACTAGGATCCTATATAAACCAAACTTTACCTCGTATTCCATTTCTTTATTCGAACATCATCGTCATACCTTATGATACGACCCTTGCGGATAGTATCAGGATTTTTCAAGAATATTCGTTCATTAAGAAACTCAAATTGACAAACTATATATGCCTGCATGATAAATTAAGTGAAGCAGATAATTGGACTAACCATAACTATAGGCTGGGCGGAGTAATTCCCATCTTCACCATTCACAAGCCAACTCACCATGGTGAGTGTTATTCCACCCCTCCAAACTCGCGCGTGAGTTGGAGTGTGAGTGGTGAGCCACTCACCACTGGTGAGTGGTAACTCACCTGGGACCCATATGTTTTTTTATCCGTTTTATATTAAAAAAAAAAACCTTTTTAAATCCTTATATTTTACCTATAAATACTCATTATTTCACTCATTTTTTAAACACAATTCATTTATTTTTAAACAAAACTCTCACATTCAGTATTGTATTTTTAACGTAATGTTTTTATGATTATGCAATCCTTTTAAATTATGAATAAATTTTTTTAATTTAGTTTGCGTTTACGTTTTTATTAATTTTGTACGTTTACGTTAACGTTTTTATTAATTTCGTACGTTTACGTGAACGTTTTTAATTTATGAATGAAAGTAAATTAAATAAAAAAAAATGATGTGTAAGGTGAGTTTGGTATGAAAGGTTAGTGTTAAAACGGTTGAAAGGTGAGTAGTAAAGTTGGAGAGAGAAAGCTGACGTGGCGCTGAGGTGGATGGTGAGTTTGCCTTCCTTACTCCATCCAGCCTAAGGTGTTCCATTGGTGAGAAATGGTTAAACTGTTACACTTTTGTGCATTAGAGCAAGTACCACTAGAATTTTTACAAATCTTTTCTTTCCGGCCCAAGAATTTATAACACGGGTTATTTCTTGAAGCTACGTTGAGGAAGGTACAACACGTTAGGTTCTCAAGGATGGAAGTTAACATAGGTGAAGAAGAATCGTATTATGAACCTTGATAACAAAGTCTGTCTCAAAAGCAGAAGGTGAAGATACACCGTAAATCAACAACAAATACAACAATGCCTGTTAGTACAAAAAGCGTGTAGGGGCAAGTGTAAACCTGGATCGTTAAATGGGGTGGACCAGGAGGTAGGATACGATGTTGATCTTGTACTAATCCAAGTAATGAAGGGGCGATCTGCACAAATGAGAGTAAACAGTTAGCCTTACCGCGGGGCGGACCCCACGATTAAGCTCCGGCGTGAGAGTAAGTATACATGTTTGTCAGAGAATGTCAGAGTATATGTGTGTATTAATGATAGGGTAGAATGTACCTTTTTGGGGTGTGAAACGACCCCTATTTATAGGCAAGCCCCATACTAGGGTTTCCTAATATTTCGCTTGCGACTGTTAGTAGCCGGGGTAGGTCCCTTGTCGGGCAAGGGTCCATGTGTAATCGTGTCTGCGGACGTGAGTATCCTTCCGTAGCCCGTGTTTGTCTGTGGAGGTGCAACGGGTGCGGCTTTAAGAGGTACTCACGTGCGTCTTTGGAATATCCGGAGTGTGACCCTTGTCAGGCTTAGTAGTCAGGCTATTTGTTGTATTGGGCCAGGGCCCATATGCGCATATTATGAACTAAGCCTAGTAAGCTTGGTATTCATACTATACGTCATCAAGTCCCCCCAGTATAGTTCGCTTATTGTGCGCGGTAACAATTATAGCGTGCGGTGAGCGTTGCTAGACTAGAGTTCCGTGATCATTTTTTTCTTTTGTTCCTATCTTGTTCTGCGTCTTTTGTGTCGTTTTGGCAGTTTGTCGTTGGTTACGCAGGTTCTTCGTGTCCTTTCATCTTCTGCATGATTTGACCGCTTGGGTCCCACATCCAGCTGTTATCATTATCTTTTTACTTTGCCTTTGTGCCATTGATTGGGAAGTGTCTTGGCACGTGTCATTATCTTACCTTTACTTGAATTAAATATACCATGGGTATAAATAGTCGCTTCATGCCTCACTGTTCCTTTTTTCATCTCTTTCACATTTCCACCATTGTTGATAAACTTCAAGGTTTTTTAGTTGCACAACATCTTTATTCTAGAACTTTGTTTACATTTAGGTTAACCTCTTTGCTTCTCATTTATTATGGGCAGTATTACATCCATTAAATGTGTTCTTACACAAGAATATTTTGACGCTATTTGTGCAAAATATTTTGTTCCGGAGGAAGTTCATCCTCAATTGCCGAGTTCTGACGCTACTATGCATGAAAGGCCAACTAGTAAAGTTAGAATGTATACCCGGTTCTTTGATTATGCCAACTATCGTATTCCATTTTCTACCTTTTTTGTTTCTGTTCTTACTCACTTCCGCATTCCGTTCTCCTAATTGTTTGTATTTGGGTCTGCCAAGGTTTCTCATTTTGAAATCCTGTGTCGCGTTTGTAATATCAATCCCAGTGTTGGTCTGTTCCGGTATTTCTATACACACAATTATAAGAATGGCTGGTTTGGGTTTACCAAACGCCCGAACGTCCGTGCTTGTTATTCTAAGAACTTGGATTCCGTGAAGAATTGGAATGACCACTTTTTCTGGGTAGATGAGTTTGTAGTTCATGCTAATGCTCGGTTTGGTTGGTTTTTGGGTTCAACCATTGTTAAAGATCGAGCTCCCACCATATCTGAATATAATGTGGAGCATGCTAATACCCTTATTGCTCAAGCCTCTCCGTTCCTTAGGTTCCCGGAAGAATTTCTTTGCTAGGTTGGCATAAGCCGTAATTACCTTTTGAATAAAGATACTTACCCCCGATTTGAGTATGAGAACGGAGAGGGTGGGTGTTATTTTCCATATATACGTTGATTATTTGTCTTTGCTTTTTCTGTTTTTCTTGTTGATTTACTCTTTTCCCTTGTTGTCCTTTGCAGAGATGGATTTGAATGTTTTTATTCGGACCGCTGACCCCCGTAAGGTGAGGATTGTCGAGAGAGCAAGGGCTGAAAATGAGAGGCCTATCGTGACCGTTGGTAAAAAAATAACGGAAATTACCGTGACCCTACTTCCAACCTCAGTTGTTCGCCCTTCTAGAGAGTTGTCGGCTAGCATCAAAAGAGAGTTTGTTGGAGATGCAGGTGGCAGTGGTGGTGGAGATCAGGAAATTGCTTATGTTGGTGGTCATGATAATGGTGAACCAATCGTACCCACCACGGATAATGTTGTTGCTGAGATTTTAACAGCACTCAGGGCCAAGACTTTTCAAACAAAAGTGGGTCCATCAACCCACTCCCTCAAAAACCACCCCCCTTACCCGCGGAAGTGAGGGCATTCCCGCCGCTTCTCATCCGCCTAAGAAGAGATTGAGGGCTGATTATGGAACATCTGGTGGTTCCGCTCTTGGAGGTAAATCTCCTAGTGTTCTTAATAGGTTGCTTCGAGATTCTTTGTTAACGGTAGAACAGGGTGTCCCAGCTCTTCCTACCTTACCTTTTATTACTTCATCCGTGACAGCTTCACCTTTGGAAGATACATAAGAGAGTGTGTGTGTGGGAGATCTTACGACTCCGTGACGGGTTCCTTCTTTACGAACTGTGGGGTACCTCAGCAGATGGTTCGTAGTTCTATCCGATTCTTCTCATCACTCAGGTGCTAAATCTGCGGATCCTAAGGTTGACTCCTTTGTCAGGTCTGTCGCTCTGGAATCAACTAAATCAACGTCGTTCGGAATGTCAACCATTTTGTTAGGATCATGGACATCCACAACTTGGTTCGGATCGGGAATAACTGGGTTTTCTTCGGGAATAGCTTCGTTCGGTTCGTTAAGAGGGTTAGGGTTCTTCATGACAATCCGCGTCGTATAAATATCTCGTATTAGTATTAAAATAATCACATAATCAACATTTATATTCAAAATAAATGAAAATCTCATATTACAACATATATATATTTTTCCATATATATATCGATAAATAAATCCTTCTCATTCTTGTCCCGTCGGTAATTCGGAGATTTCTATTGCACCGTTATAGTCAAAAGATTTCAAAAATTCTTTCGTTCATTTTTCTTTTTGAAAATCTTTTGTTCTCTATAACTTAAGCTCTTGATACCAATCTGTAACACCCCCATTTTCATATATCTCAGCGGAAGGGTCATTTGGGGTGCTACGTCATAATATAACAACTCAAGCATAGAAAACGACTCGAAAAGAGACGTTTTAAAATACATTCATTCGAATAAAAGTTTACATCATAGGTCCCAAACTATTCATAATTCATACAACATTTTTGAAATGTATTCTTCGAATGATTTTCTTGAAAAGGGCCTTCAAAATATATGTTTCATTAATATCTCCAAATATCTCCATCACCGAATTACCTTCAAGGACCTGAGATAAAACATGCTAAAACGTCAACAATAATGTTGAGTGAATCCATAGAGTTTATATATAAAAACCATAAAAATATGTTGGGGTTCCCAACATCTAATCTCCGAACACAAGTATCATTTCTCAATATTCATCATGATATAACGATGTGGATCAGACAACGTTATAGGGGGGATTATTATAAGCCTCATGAATCGAACGTTACCATATCATTATGTTGGGGTTCCCAACAAGGTATGCCCACTATACACCCTCGCTATGAGTGCATATTATTCTCTATACAACGCATCCGTTGTGTCATATTCCCGACACTTGACGATAGCCAGTCGTCACGGATTGGAGGTGGCAGCCTCCAAATAGTACTATTCCATGTATAAGCGTATGCCATCTACCGGCAATTAACAATTCATGATTTCCGCGGGTCTTTTATCTAGCGAGTTAATCTAACTTATAATAATCAAGGCTACTAGCATACAATCTCCCTTGTGTTCTATTTTAAAAACAAGCATGTTATCTCCCTCGCGGGTTTATAAAACAATTAAAGTGTAAAAATGCGAGGCTATGAACTCACCATGATCGAAAGCCGATAATCAAACGAAGAAGTCTAGCACGAGAATCCACAAACGCGATCACGACCTATAATTAGAGTCGCTCGATTACTATATCGAAAAGTATAATTAACGATGCGTACATCGTATCAACAAAATCATATATATATATATATATAGTATATATTTATTCATACATGTGATGAGAAATCCACTTGCGCCTTAGATCCTATAACCCCACAATATTAAGTTACGATCATTCTTTGTTTATACCATTCATTCGTTTAACCGACAACTTTCTATTTTAGGAAATTTTTATTTTTAGAAAGTTACTATTTTCGGAAAGTTACCATTTTTAGTAAGTCTCGTTATCAAAGTATATTTATAAAAATATTTATTTATCTCGTCGAACTTTCGACTTTCAATTTGGTTATTAATTACTCGTATCGATATTATTTTTCGATTATTACCAAAAGTTTCTATTTTTAGAATCTACCTCGTTCGTAAGAACGGCTAAGTTTAAAACATCTTACTCGTAGTAATAATAGCATTTTAATTATTTTTATAACGTCCGACAAGTTTAGTATTAACCCGTTGACTTTCAAAAGTCAACGTTAGACTTTGTTTGACTTTGACTTTTTATACATATTTATTAATTAAGTCTGACCCGCTCCAAACGACCCTCTAAATCACATTTTCATGACTCGGACAAAGAAGAGATTTTATGCGAAACGATATTCTGGACAACTTTTTAGTTTTAGCCGAGACCCGAAACTCGACAGAAAATGACCATAATGCCCCTGCAAGAATCTGCTGGAACTTGACTATTTTAATAAAAACGCAGCAGTTTGACCATCGGTTTTGACCCGCTATATCACGTTTTCGTGACTTTGACCAAAAAGAGATTTTATAGAAAACGTCATTCCGGACAACTTTCGTGTTTCGCCGGAAGGCTGAAACGGACTCGAAAGTGCCCGAATCCTCCGTTGAAATTCGGGACAGCAAGCAAAGTACCAAAAAATGCTGTCAAAAACATTTATACTTTTCCAATCTTCGATCGGCCATAACTTCTTCGTTAGGAAGAGTTACGGGACGATCCACCTATCGAAACGGACGTCATAACATCCTCTACAATATTTTCTAGTCTAATATATGATTTTCGCAAATCTCAGACCTCGATTAGCGTGCTGAACCTTCTGCACGAAATTATAATTTACAAA
>BQNB010105381.1:3070-23616 GCA_026074375.1 Tanacetum coccineum
GGATACAAAAGGATCATATGTTTAGGTTACAAAATAAACATAACAACCTAAAGCCTTACTAGCCGGGATAAAAACCCGTAATACTTAGTAGGCTATATACAAAACAACTAGCCATAACAGAGTCTAATCTAAGAACTGCTACCAGCCTCCTCTGGCAGCTCCGGCTGTGCAGGACCTCCAGCGGGTCCCTGCTGTCCCTGTAAGGTAGTAACCTGTCCCTGCAATGTCATCACCTGTCCCTGTAAGTCGGTCACCTGCCCCTGCAGTGTGGCGACCAGTCCCTGTAGTGGAACCATCTCCCTCTGTAGTGTCTGTACCGCAGTCAAGGTCTGAACAATCTGCTGCTGTCGAGTGCGATCCGCAGCTCTCAGCTCTCTCATCTCCTCCCGCCTCCTGCGGTCTGTCTCTAACAACTCTGACATCACTCTCTGCCTCCTACGATCGGCCGATTGTAACTCTGTGATCTCCTCCATCTGTGCATAGACTGTGGTCCGTAGAGATATAACCCCTCCATGAGCAAGATCGCTCGAATCCATGGCTCGTCTCCAAGCCTCTCTGGACATGCCAGCCTCGGTCTCCATGAGCTGACGTGTATGCGCATGAGTACGTCTATCCCGAAACAACATATTGACCCGACCGGCCAATAACTGTCTCTGCCCCTGCTCATCATCCAACCTCGTGTAAATCTCATCTGTATCTCGTCTAACCAACGACTCAAACTCCCTCATGTGTGCACCCAACTCTGTATCGGTGCTAACCGGAGCTCCCTGTAAAGTCTCAACGATCTCATCCCATGAATCTGTAATCCCATATCCAACGTACCTCTCAGGGTCACGTCTAACCTGCCTATCCATAGTGGCAACAAATCCGTAATCTGCCCTAAAACCTCCAGCTGGTCTAGCAGCAGCAGCGGCGGAGCTCTCTCCGACCTCATACCCGGGACCTAGTGCGAGACCTAATCCCATCCGAGGTGGTAGGTTAACCTCGGGTCTGTCAGATGGTAGTAACAGTGGTGGGAATGAAGTAGGAGCTAATGTGGGCATGGGTGGTGGTGCATCTGGTCTGGTGGGGGAGAGTATGAAAGGTGGTGGTAATGGTAATGAATGGGAGGTAGCTGCAGCCTCAGCTCTCATCCTAATCGTAGCAGCTCGATAGCCCAATGATCGAATAGGACTAGGAGGTGGTGCTGTCAATACTGGTGGAGGTGGTGATAATGGGACAGGAATCTGTGGTGGTGATGAAGACCATGGAGATAGTGGTGATGCTGGTGGGGAAGATATAGCAAGTAATCTGGCAACCTCAGAATCAGACCATGCTGGTACCGGTAATGGCTCTGGAATAGTAATCCTAGCAGTCATACGGTATGCAGGGTGAGGTGGTGGTGTAGCTGCAGACTCATCGGTCTCAAATGGCTCAGTCTCCTCCGCAGATGGGGCAGTAGCTGGTAAAGCAACAACTACTGGGTAGGCAGGAGCTGAGTGCTCCTCCTCCGCCTCCTCGTCCTCCATCTCATCATCCTCATCCTCCTCATCGATGTCCATATCAGCATCCTCATCCTCCTCAATGTCCATCTCATCTCATCCATCGTCTCCTCCATCAGCAGAAAAGTCGATAAGATCCCCTCAGGTCCTCATCGCCATCCACCTCCGATCCAGCCTCAGGAATCATACTCTGGAAAGTAAATCAGGTGACTGTGCAATAGGTGAGGCATCCTCAGCATACGGCTGGTCCTCAGCAACGATCTCGTCATCATCATGCTCCGGACCTGGAACATAATCAGGTGAGGGTGGTGCATGCCCTGGCTCCTCCGGGCCAGGTACATAATCTGGAGATGGTGGTGCCTGAAGAGCGGCCTCAAAGTATGGGTCCTCTGGTATGTAAGGTGGCTCGAGTAACTCATGATCATCGGCTCGTGGTGGACCGAGTTCTGATAGATCCTCTAAATGAACTGGAAAACTCCGTGTGCGTAACCCCCAATTCATCCCAATCTGACATGACTGAATTTGAAAATTCAATATAAATATAATTAGTATTTTAATATAAGACTCTTATAGTATATATCATTTATAATTATAACATAGTATTCATTTATGAATGTATCTAGTCCAACCCACCTAATGCAACCAGTATGATGCATAATGTATGCATATATGTATGTCCCGTGTAATCCCTTTGTTATAAAACAACTTTGAAAATGTTATAGGACCCAGGGCAAAAAAAGATTGACCTGTGTTCTCTATAACCATGGCTCTTGAAACCTAATCTTAACACCCCCAAATAGGGTCCGCATCGGAATATGGTCCGGGGCGTGATTTCGCTTTATGGATTTAACTAACACAAGAGATATTATAGAACGACCAAAAAGTCGTTTGAAAAGCGATTCATTGGATTGTAACAAATAGATGTTACATAAGCCCGTACTTAACTTGTTCACTTAATCAAATACACAAGATTTTCAGCCCATAACAGATAACAAATGAATGCTGACAAAAATCTTTAATGCAAGACATCCAAATCAAAACCACCAATGTATCCTCGACACCTTGTGCTTATTGATCCCCGGAAAAACATTACTATAAAAACTTCAACAAAAATTTTGGTTGAATTCATAGGTTAAGATAAATCATATATTTGTAGGACACAAGATTTTTCCCAAAAGTGTATGTATAATACAACAAATGCAACATCATATAAATGTAATTACGTTGCTCTAAGCTCATGACACTGAAGCTCTCAGACGTGTATGAATACCACAATTTAATGGCCTCCTATTGCCCGTGGAGATGTTCGAACACCGCAACATCCTATATTCACATGGTATAGCGTTCTTTTCCAGTGATAGCTCAATCACAACCACCCGAACGGGGTTGTCAAACCCATTAGATCTATTCGATAACATTCGGCAGCTCATAATTAAAAGTTCATGATATGGGCTTGCAGATATGAGTATAATCGCTTAACTTAGGCAACACGTAATCATAACTTGAAAACTTAACCACTTGTGACCAGTTGTAAAACCATCGCATTTTTTTTCACACCCAAAAACAATGTAAAACAAAAGCATGTTAAAACGTGGGCTATGAACTCACCTTAGTTCAGGATAATCCAAATAACACCGATAAATCGTCATCACGCAAATGTCAGAAGCAACCTATTTTAAATTAAGGTCGTATAATAACCCGATACTAAGTCCTAACAGTCATTGAATATATTTAATAGTTGTTACATCTAACTATCGTTCGCTATACAAAATTAAAATGGAGGTCATGACATGACGTTCGAGGATTTAGACACTTTAAATCGTGAAATCCAACAACTTCGTCGAAAAACGGCACAGGCCTCCGAAGAGGCCTCATTATGAAAACTCCTAGTAATATATACTTTATAACCACATAACATACTATAAAGACTCAATCACCAACACTTTGGTTTTGGTAAAATTATGTTTAATACGTTTAAAAAAACGTTATTATAATTACCGTTTAGTAAAACACGTAACTTTCTGCGTTTTTAAGCCGATTCTCGCGTTTCTTATGTCCATACATTTACGTATTAAGACGTTATCGATATTTGCATTTTCATAATTTTTATCCCCTGATGAACAAGAAAAACTTTTACTGTTCATGCCAGACGATAGTTTTATAAAATTTCTATTTGTCGTCGTAAAACCCGTAATGTCGATTTTATCGTTATAGCTCTCCGTTTTAATGATTCTATCGAGTAACTTTCTCAGTATTGAAAGTTTCTAGAATTTTTATGAGGTTTAACCAATAAGTAACTTTCAGTCATGAATAGTAACTTTATAAAAATAGTTTTATAAAAGTATTAAATGTCGTAAACTCGCAAATTCATAACTCGTTCCGAGATATTAATTAAAAATTACGATTTCTTATCATTATTGGAATCCTAACAATGTTAATATTTATTAAAAACTAACCCTATTTGCTGATTGTAATATTTTATAAAAAATGTTATTTATAAAAAATTTTACTTACTGACTTCATATATTTAACTATAACTTTTTTTAACGTAACTTTTTCGTTATCAACCGAGTTCCCAATAAACAAGTTTCTTACTTTTTCGGAATCGTCGAGAAATGTATTATCTTAAAAAATAAAAAATGAGTAAGTAAAAATTTCGGGATTTGGGACAGAAAATGTTTATGCTTGTTTTGTTTAAGTCCCTTTCTTTGTATCTTTTCTTTATACTTTACCACGTATGTATTTTACCACAATCTCATATATCTTGTATATTATATATCATCCCTTATATTATCACTTTACTTGTCCATAATAAGTCCTTATGTGTCCAATTTACCAAGGTTTAACTAATCCATATAAACTAAAATTATAACTTTACTTAAGAAATACATCTAGTATTACTAGTTTTGTCATTAATCAATTTTTATACATAACCAATTGGGTAAAAAAAAACAAGTGTATTTCTTTCCATATGACCTTATTTTTATGTTCTATTAACCATGCTTAAAAAGTCGATAATCAAAAACTAACTATGTCTTATGTATTTCTTTTAAGTTGAAACAAATTATGAAGTTATGAAAACCTAATTAATCCATACTCATGTTTTACACCAAAACCATATGATACAACATTTTCTCATCCTTTTTAAACATGAAATAAGTATCACACAATATATATAAAGTTTTGTAAAATGATCATTTCAAATATAAACTTCCATTTTTCGTGAATAAAACCTAAATGGTGATTTAAGCTAAATAGAATATATCAAATGCATAAATAATGAAGAGTTATAAGTCAACATAAAGAGTTTTAAAATGGACATTATGAAAGAATGATTATGATGATGTATAATAAGTACGAAAACCCTTGTTTAGCCACAAAAACCAAGCTTGCACTTAATTAAACCCTAGCTTTCCCTCACTAAACCCACAGCTTCCTTTTTCTTGAATTATTACTTGAAATAATGATAACCAATGCGTGCAAAATAGCCTTAGTACATCTTAGGAATAGGTGTAATATAGAAGTGTAATGGATTGTAGAAAAATGTTGTATGGTTTTGGTTTGGGAGGTGAATGTAGCCTAGCATATATGGGCAAAAAGGAGAGTTTTTTTGGTTTGATTTGTCACTAAGTGTTTGTGATTTATGTAATCTCTTATGCAAGAGTATAAGTACTAAACTAGCAAGACTATTCAAGAGACATATAGGAAGTCCTAGGAAGGCCAAGGTCCTAAGTCATTGGTCCCAAGGCATGGTAGGTGATGGTGTATGTCCTCAAATAGTTGAGAACATCCCATGAAAACATGAAATGGGTTTCTCAACCTTGCATTTCTTGTTCTTTTCTCTCTATATACCGGTTTAAGAGCTTATGTAGTGATAATATGAACTAGATTTATGGGTATTGGTATAAACTGGGTATTTGTATGAAGCGTAAAAAACGTTTTTTGTTGGTTCCGGGATTGCCTAAACGCATTTTATTTTCTGCGAAAACGTTACCCTTTAATCGTATCCGATAAAAATAAAATGAACAAAGTTAAAAATTATCCACAAATAATTATATAACCCCTTGCATGATGTAAACATTTAATTGTTTATGCCCGTTTTACATTGAACGCTAAATTTTGGCGTACCGATTAAACTTAACGTTACAATTTCAAGCAAATGCGTACAACACTAAAAATAAATAGTACATTTATTGACGTCGTCAAAGCGACTTGAAACACACAGGAGGTTATAAAAATAGCATTTCTTACTGGACCTCTTAAGGAAAAGTGTACGGAAACCAGAACCAGATAGATTGTTGACACCATATCCATTCCTGACAACATAGTTACCGGCACAAGAAAGCATTATATGTCTCCAACAAGCACCAGGACGTGGTATGATTAACTCTCAATTCCTGGTATCTAAGGGATTCATCAAAAGTTCTATTGATCACAACTCTGTCAATTAAAGAACTAAACATGGTAGACATATTGCTGTGCAAATTTACATTGATGACATGTTTTTTTTGGTTCTACGCACCCAAAACTTTCAAACAATTTTTGAAAAACTAATGCACAGCAAGTTTGATATGTCTATGATGGAGGGAACTGAAATTATTTTTTATGAATTCAGATCTCACCAATCCCCTCGTATCTATTTATAAACCAGATGGCTAGAGTATGTATCAAGAGATACTTAAAAAGAATGATATAGACCTCATTGATAGCATTGGTACAAGCCAATGGCTACAAAACACCATGATGCTAGAACTTGAGAGGTACGTGCCTGGGTCCTCGACCAAACGAAATATCATAGTATGACGGCAGCACTCATGTACCTAACAGCAAGTAGACCAGATATGTACTTGCATATCATGTTGAATGTGCACTCTACCACGCAAACCGGACTGAGAAACATCTCACCCGGTTAAGCGGACTTTCGGTACTTTAAATGACTCCATTAACATGGTCTCTGGTATCCAGCAAAGGAAACCGTTTTTCGAACTAACTAACTGCATTTTCAGATTCGGATCATGCGAGTTATCCCGATTTCTCACGTAAGAGTACATCTGGTGGCATATAATTTTCTAGGTGGTGATAAGTTAGATCACTGTCATATACACAGAAAGCAGGACTGCACCTCGAATGTCCTTCTATCAGAACCGAGTATGTGTCTTATCTAGCTGTCAGTCTAGCGCACAAAGTTCTATGGTTGAGTAACTCAACTCATAGACTGATGGCCTTTCCACTTTGAAAATAATACCTATGTATGGTACTCAAAGGCAACCATGAAGCCATCTTGTGCGAAGTCCCAGTCCAACATTCCCGTACCCAAGCACTTCATGTCAATATATCACGTTCAAAAAGGAACATAGAAAAGGGTATTGTTGAAGTTATTTCTTTGTCAGAACTTGAATACTCAGTTAGCTGACTTGTTATACTAAAGCTTAATTGGAAGATAGGTTTTTAAGTATATTATTCAGACGACTCGGTATGAGATGTTTGACTCTAGAAGAACTGGAGGTTTTGCAAATGAATCTTCTGCTTGAATCCATCAAACATCAATTTGTAAATATTTTTATTCTCTTTTTATTTTTGATTTATAAAAATTTTGAAAAAGAAAATACAAAAATATAAAATCAACAAAAAGAAAATAGAAAAATATAAAACCTAAAAAAACAAAATATAAAATCAGAAAAATTTCAAAAATACCACAAAGAATCTTCTCGACATGTCTCTTGAATTCGATAACAATACAGAAACCTAGAAAATGTTATTAACTCAGACACCGGCGTTAAATAAAGTTCGAGCAAGAGTTTCAAATGCTTTCAAAACATGTCATTTCTAAATTTTTCTTAACGACTTATGTGCATTTCATTGCATAACTCGATCCCGAATGTAATAGGGAAGTGTACGCTTCAGTGCGCTTACTCTAAAAATAGAAGAGAAGTCTTCTATCATGTGTTTTTAAAATCGTTGAAACACAAATTTATCAAAAAAACTTTCAATGCAAAAGTTGTCTACAAAATAAATAGTGGTATTTTTCCATAAAAGTGGTATTTGTTAAAATTGTGTGTTCAACACTCCCTTCCTCGAGATAATTTTCAAGATAATTGTAGTACGTAAATTTATTTTATGTGAATCCAATCTAGGGGAGCTTTTAAAACAAAGACCTTTTAATGTGTCGATACATCTAATAAAATGTCAATTTTATGTATCCATACACTTTGTTAAAGTAAACAGTGGAAACCTAATGGCAATTAATAATATGCATTGTTCACATAGGGAATCTCACTCCGTCTTCAACATTTTGTGGTGTCTATATCACATTTTTTCCATTCCCAATGTCAAGTTTTAAGATAAAATTGGTATCCCACATATACTGTTAGGGTAGGAAATCTGAAAAATCTGAATTCATGCAATAAACGTGGTAATAATTTTTCTCCCCATGCGAATTTATTCTCATGTCAAATTTTAACACTATGGAAATTATCAAATACAATGTTTTATTATTTTAAAATAAGGAGAAAAGTGAAATTAAAATATGATATAGAACAAATGGTGTCTTTAAGACTCTAAGTGCAACTCTTCCTTCTGTGCTAACGAATTTCGAATACTCGAGAGCACAATGTGTGGGGGGTATTTTTGAAAATAACAATGTCAGAAAATGGTTTATGGTTTCGATCTCTACAACGCCAACAAGCCTATTAGATTTCATGACGATTCTAAAGTCATAAGGTGGTTAGGTTAGGGAATAAATAAATCCCTATGATCCAACCAGAACTGAAGGGATCTACCCAAGGACATCCCATAGTTAGAAATGGCAGTCCTTGGGTATGATTGGAGATGAATGGTATTAAGGGAAGAATGCCGACTAAGATGTTTGTGTGTGGGCTAACACTTGGAACAATCACAACAAGGTGTTTAGTAAATACTCTTGGAAAGCATTGGAAGGGGTTGAAGAATGAAAAAGGAAATAGTATGAGATAAAGGTGTGAAAAAGAAAGAACCCCTCCAAACAACTTAACATGAAACCGGGTCAATACAATAATCTATACAAAATCCCAATGATGATTGTGTGATATTGGAAATAAGAAGTCGTCATGAACCCCAGTGATGCAATGCACAACCCTTCCCAGCCATTCGAGAGGGGTTTCTCTCAAAAGGAACTTTGTCTCATTTGTTCACGGATAGATACACACGTTTTATCTATTGACATCTTTCACCCTGAATTGTTAATATTGAATAGGTGTGCAGTCTGCTCCAGCCTCTGGATAAACTAAAAACCAAAGTGCACAAATCGAGTCTCGAGCCAGAAGAGATCAAATTATAATATCACATAGGATCACAGTGTCAAATTAACACTTGAAAACACCATAAAGTTTCAACATGATATGTGAACGAAAGAGTCCTAACCATTATCCTTGAGAAACTATGCAGGACATTCAGAGTGAATACTTAAGTATGTACACATAGAAGATGGAAATCCGGGCTAATGACCACATCAAACAAGCTCTTGTATGACTATCAAGATTCATATAGTGAAACGAGCGTCTTGATTATACTGTGTATAATCGCAAAGTAGTTATTGTGTACCCAGGAATAAGATGAATATAGGTGTGAGTGAGAGGCTGACTTGAAAGTACTGTAGTAAATATATTTCGTTTACATTGACGTACATTAGCTGGTAAGTGGCTGGCACTATCGAGCTCTGATGGGGACCGGATGGTTAAGGGATCGGACTTTGATAAGGTTTACACGGACAGCTGGTTTAGATCTCTGATCGAACATGATGTGTGACACGAGATTATCATGGGCTACTCTATCAAGTGTCAGTTTGGGCTTGTGTTTACTTCTCTTGCAAACACATTTTTATACGCTTTTCATTTTCTGATCTGTCTAAATCTAAATCTTTTATATTATATTTATCCTTAACTTTAGTGATTACACATTTCTCAATTTATCGGCGATTAACTTATATACTACCTTTCATATGTGAGAGATATACTAACTTGGGATGAAGACATTCTTCTACTTACTACCACCACACATCCGAATGATTTATTCCTGCGATCTTCTAAAAAAGCGCAAAATATAGAAAAACAACACTTAAAATACAAAAATATCCCACCACAAAGCAATAGAAATCTAGCAACCACACAAACACCACCAACACTCCAAACTATATCACACTCCCCTCATTTCTAACTACTCTCTAGCGCTACACAACCCAATCCACTCCATCCCACTCCCCTCTCAAGCTCTCCACCCCGCCCACCACACCCCCACCACGCACCCCAACCCCCAAGCGCGCCGCCCCCCCCCACCCCCAACGTTGCTCCCACACACCGCGCAGCGAGCGCGCGCGCACCCCCCCCCCCCCCCCCCACCCCCCCCCCCATTCCAGCGAAGTCGGATTCATAAGCAACATGCTCATACTCATGCTTTCAAAGTCAATCGTTCAACATCAAGATAGTTGATTCTAAACTTCCCCACCATCAAAGAGCCTCAAAGTCAAATAAAGAATAGTCTATTTGGGGAAGATTGTTAGACTTATAATCACATATGTCAAACAAGAATGTAACAAGTATGAGCATGTTGGTCAAGAGCACAAGTTGATCAAGGAAGTCAAATCAAGATGATTCAAGTCAAGGAGATGATGCAAGATAATGATCTCAAGAACTCAAAGTCAAAAAGATAAAGGCTCAAAATCAAGATCACAAAGCATGAATGAACAAAGCCATTACAAACAAGATAAGACCAAACAAGCTAAGCATTAAACCTTCAAAAGTTCATACTTCATCACAGGGAGACATGATAAATCAAAGCAAACTCCTACAAGAATGTCATCGGTGGTATGGAGGAGTTTAAAGAAAGAGACCTCAACATTGGGTTCGGCTCACCTTTAGATTACAAACTATAAGAGAGGTATAAGGAGGGTCGATCCTACGAACTTCGACCCGAAAGGAGAAGGTTTTTAATAGCTTCGCGCTTACCCGCTCCTCCGCTTCTTTGTGCGTTTTCTAAAGAGCTACCGTACACTTGTTCGATTATCGGTTACCAAAAATATTTTTCTTTCTTATGTATTTTGCTATAAATAATCTTCTCTATCCTCTTATTCGTTTAATTCTTATCTTCGTTACCCTCTTATTTGTTTAATTCTTCGACATGTCTTCGTATAACCAACGTGAGTGTGTGGGGTGTGGACAACCATGTGATGGCTTTTATTGTTATCTATGTACGTGCCAGCAGTGTGGTGTTAATCTTATAAATGGAATTTGTTTGAATTGCACTTATGGAGATGGAAAGCCAGTCACTTGTTGCGGGTGTGAAGGCCCGTTAAACGGTGGATTTTGTTCATTTTGCGCTTCGAGAGCTGGAAATTCATTCGCTTATGATCCAAATCCGAATTTTTTCGATGATTCTCAAAATCTTTCTTACCACCCCACACACTATCAACCAATCTTGTGTGAATTTTGCGGGAACGATGCTCGTTATGGTCACTATTGTACACCGCAAGTTCCGATTATCTCTAATCCGGAACCATGCTACAATCAAAACTATGATGAGTTCCCATAAACTTTACTAAGTTTTCAACAACAAATTCTTTGTTGTGAAAATTGCGGGGGTCTTCATACGACTTTTGAATGTCAACCGATGAATCAAAATTTTCACGATTCCAATTCTTCCGGTTTTGACCAATTTCAACCCCCGCAATTTCCCGTCATTCATCAACCTCCTCAAGAAATGAGAATGGAAGCTTTGCAAGCCCAAGAAGATCTAATGAAATCGATACAAAACTTTTTAAAGAAGTTTAATCGTATTCTTTTAGAGAAACACCGAAGGTTTTAATACAAGCTTGGGACAAATTTTTTAAAGTTAAGCATGCTCAACCCGAGGATGTACAAGAATTGCTTAACAAACTTCTTCAAGATTTGCAAAGTATAAACGAGGAGTTGGCTGCTTTTATTAATACTCTAAACTGGAATCGTCATGCCTTCTGCAACAATGATGATGATGATGATGACGAGGAGTATACTATTGCAATCACACCCATCTTACCAACCGAGGAACCCGATAACTCTCTTATAATGGAGGATAAGCATCTCGACACTATTTCGGAAACAAAATCAGACGAATTAATAAAGTCTAGTGTTGAGGACCTTATCCATACCCCAAGTGAGTCCGATGGTATATCCGAAAGTAAATGTGATTTGCCTGTTTGTGATGATTCTTCTCCGAAAAAGGATGAGGTGTTAGATGATATTATTTCAATTCCAATGGGAAATGGTAATGATCATTTTAATGCCGAATCTTGGCTAATTGAATCCATGCTTAATCGTGATAACGTGATATCTTCTCCTAAGATTGATTTCCTTCTCGAGGAGTTCGCCGGTAAACTCGCTCTTATCGCTCCAATTCCACCAGGAATTGTTAAAGCCGACTTTGATCCGAAGGGAGATATCCATTTTATTGAAAATTTGATGTATGATAACTCTTTTCCTCGCCCTTCGGAAACTCTTAAAGATGATTATGAAACTGTCATCGATTCCAACAATGATTATTCTTCGAGTGATGTCGATTCTCCCTACAGTGAAGACATCGATTATGTCGATGCATTGCCTCCCGATCCTGAGCTCGTCAACTTAGAGGAGGTAGGGAATGTTGTCCAAGAAGATGGAGAGATTGATACCGATATTCTTCTTACAATCAAGGATGATATTCTTCGTGAAAAATTTTGTTGAAGGTCTCTCATCTTCTTATTGCTCAAGATCGACGCATTAAAAAAAATCCCACTATCCATCTTCTAATTTTGTAACAAAGTCTCCTTCTACATCCTTTCTAACTTTTTCGTTGGAGTGAGACCAACACTTTTTGATAAATTCTTTACCCCAATTCGAGACTTTTAATTTTCTTGACGATCATACAAAAGAGACGAGTAGTGGCAGTACCACTACTCATGCGGATAATTTCTACTCCCGAGTATGATTGTTCAGTTTGATAGTGAAACCTGAATATCGGGGATTTATGGATGTGGTGGAGGATATTTTTGATAATCCAACAAGAGAACCAAGAGTTTATGTGCCTAATGTTTTACCCACCCATCCCACCATTCATCTGGATTCAGATTTCACTCTTTCTAGTGATTCCCTCAGATCCGACCTTGTAGTTCTTTCCATATGGATCTAAAACAAGATTTCGATCTCCAGGTATATTCATTGCAGCTCCAATCCAAAGAGAATTTTTCTATCACCGGATACAATTTATCTATCTCATTCATTACCGTGAATCCCCTCCTTTTCCAGTGATTGAACACTTTGCTTCCATTTTCATCCAAAAATGAGGACAAAGTTGTAAATCCTGGTATTCTTACTGCAGGTGAGGAGAAATCTCCTCATCTCTTATCTCTCGGGGCTTTAAAGCTTTCTAGCTCATTTCTGAAAGCCCGATGATGATTTCTTTCCGGAGAGTACATCCCAATCTTTGCGGATGCGTTCCTATTTCTTTCTCCAATTCATCAATCCTCCTATGACCATCTCAAGTATGGAGGACTCGAGTCAAGCTCGGGACTCGGTTAACAAAAATAAGCGCTTCGTGGGTGGCAACCCATGCTTATCCTTATATAATTATATAGTAGTAATGAATAAGTGTGTTTAGAGAAGCTCGTCCCGCCTCTACCTTATTCTTCGTGTTTTGTGTTGAGTATGCCATGATTTGCCATGATTTTGTAAGCCTCTCATGCTCATGATTCTGTACCTTCGTTCACCTCGAGCTTCAAATCCTCACTTCATTATGGGAAAATTCAATATCCTAATCTTATTCGGCCTAACAATTACTTTATCTGCATACTTAATAAACGGCTTTAGATTTACGTAGAGACCCTTCTTAAAACATTGAGGACAATGTTCAGTTCTAGTATGGGGGGAATCTATCGATTTGATTGTGCCTGCAGTCGTTTTGTTTTTCACTAATCCGCCCGTTTAACCAACCACATCAAAAAAATGAAAAATTAAAAATATTTTGCAAAAAAACAAAACAAGTGTTTTATCACAACTTTTGACTTTCCTCGCAGGGTAGAAATAAGAATAAATTTGTTACTTGATTGAGCGTGTAGAAGCTCTAGTCTTAATTCTTAAGTTTTAAGACTAAGCATTCGCAGTATCTTTTATTAAAGATTTTAAATTTGCGAAGAACGAAAAATGATAGAGTTAATTATGAGTTAGATGCTAAACAAGGATTATTTGGAAATCTTACAAGCTCATGTGTGTAATTTGTGGCTTTTTCTCCCATAAGCTCCTAACCGGACTAATAATACGTGCTATTTTTGAAAATTAAACTTAAATCAACAATTTTTGAAATGTAGTCAATAACATTTTTGTCTTAGTTCAAATTTATACTTAAATTTTCCAAAAAGAAGTCTTCTCTATATATCGTGGTATAAAGTTTAATGAAAAAAATGATGATGAATAAGGTAATAATATAAACTGTGGGCTGATAAAAGTTTACTGCCTCTTGCCGGCTCACAACCGATGTGGCAGTCTTCAAAAGAAGGCCCATAGTAAGAATAATAATCTGAGACTGATAAAAGTTTGATGCATCTTGCCGGCTCACAATCGATGTTGCAGCCTTCAAAAAGATCAAGGATTTCAATTGCATCATGGTGATATTAATGTTAAGTGCAATAAATGTGATTTAATAAATATAGGAAAAATCTCTTTTTCTTAAATTTAAATATGCTTTCGAACTAAGACTATTTCATTTTAAGTTGTGGTTTCTCTAAATAAGCTATGTATAAACGGGAAACCTAAGAGCTTTTGAAACCGAAGGTCCGAGAGTCTCGATACTAGTCTTTGTGGGGTGTCAAAAGCCTGGTCACTTAGCCGCAAGGTTGGGATGTGCCAAGACGAAAGTCGCTACATGGGATGATCTCGCCTTCAAACTCACTATTCTCGGGTGGAACATGAAGCATAGAAATTTTGCAAAACATTGATCTATGAATGTTATTCAAAATAAGCACATTCACCTAAGATATATTAATTGTCGGGAGCGAAAAGTTTCACAAGGTACAAGTATGAGTAGTGTTAGCATCTTAGCTTATATTTAACGGTGATTTCGTTTTTGAGCTTGGTTTGGGATACGTGAAAATTCGGGGACGATGAATTTATCTTTTTGGGCATTTTAGGATTAAAATGCGTCTTGTTCTATGACCTTAACGATTAATAACGTAAGTCAATCGTTCTAGTTAGTTGCTTAATATGAAAAGTGCAAAAAAATGAGAAAAAGGAATAATACAAAAATATGTGTGAGAATAAGTGTAAATATTTAAAAATGGTCAAAATGGGGATTTTCAAAACTTATGAGTCTTTAATTCCCTTTGATGAACACTTAACTACTTTTCGAGGTAATTAGTCAAGGGGGATTGAGATTCTTGGTTTTCTTAAGTGTTAACTTATGGCATTGCGTGAGGACACGACAATATCTTAGTATGGGGGATTTTGGTATGTGCTTAATTACACATACCTTTTACCTGATAAAACGAGCTCAAATGACCAAAAACATATGAAAAATTTAATGTATATGTGTGTTTTTGTTATTTATAATGTGCATGTACCGGATATTCAGAAAAGACAAAAACGAAGAAAAAAATGGCAAAACCGAGCACGGGAAAAGAAGAATGTGAAAACTCGAAGACGAGGTCGTGTCCATTTTAAATGGACCAACCTGGACCCAAGTTAATGGGCCGGGTCAGCCCATGTTATTTTAAAAAGCCCTTTGAAATACAAGTCCAAATTAACCAAAACCATAAATCTTTATTAAACTTATCCTGGCCCAAAGAAAGGAAATAAAAGCCCAATCACCACTTTAACTTGACCCGAGTCCAACACTTATTACATTCGGTCAAATGGTCAAAGGGATAAAAGAGCGCCATTTACTGTTCACCCATCCTCCACCCCCATTTACCCTGTAACAAATAAAACAGGGTAAAATCCTTTACCCCACACACTCACACTCACACCCCACTTAACCCATTCCCCCAGAAGAAGACAAGACACGCTGGCAATCCCATGATTTTTCATTGGTTAAGAATACATCACATCAAATCAATGGCTGTGATGCAAGGGCTTGGTGAACAAGAAAGATGGATGGCCAAGATGAAGAGATTCAAGCCTCCTCACACAAGAAATACAAGAAGCACACCCTGTGCCCTTAGTTTTCTCTATAAATAGGCTAGGTTTTCCTTTGTAAAAGGTAGTAGTTGGAGAGTAGTGTAGTTTTTAGCTTAAATTTACTTTTCATGTTTTCATTTATGTTTTATGTCTTTTAAAATTTCTGTCATTTAAATTCCAAGCATTGTAATCCATTTTTAAGTTTAATGAAATTTGAAGTACTTTATGTCTTTAAGCTGTTTTTATAAGTTCATGTTTTATTGTCGCTAAAAGTTTTGATAAGCCCATTAAGCTCTTATTTACACTCTCATAAGTTGTTTACTTAATCATTACAAGCTCTTACAATAGTTTGTAAGGTTTAAGCATTTTTTTTACAAAACCACCAAAAATCTATCAATAGCATTTTGGAGCATGGTATATTCACGATGGCCATGGTATTAGTGCTTCTTGGGAAGCTATAGGTGAGTTATAAGCTGTTTTGGTTGCCTAAGTCTCGAACGAAAACCTTGGACCTCTTGTAAGTTCCATTTTTACTTTTTTAAGTCATTTTATGCAAATGCATACATTCTGCTTATTCATACTCGTTATTGCTTTCTATTTGCTTATTCAGTCTTATTACTGCTTATTTGATCTTATTTGATGCATGTCTTAATATGTTTTAGCTTAAAATGATGTTTTCAATATTTAAAGGAGTGTTTGGGATAAGGATGTAAAACGGGTCAAAAGAGGTTAAAAGTTATGTTTGGGTCATAAGTCAGTTTTAACTAGCTTTTAATAAGTCTTTTAGTCAGTTGTTTTAAGTTTTTAAAAGCTAAAAATGAAAATTAAGGTTTAGTGTAACCATGGGTTGAATCTGTAGTAATTTGGTTTTTCAATCCAGCTTATTTGGCTAGTTTTTGATTATGTGTTGTTTGGTGTGTTTTCATGGTTGTTTATAGCTAATAATGCAGTAGTAATGAGTGAGTTTTAGAATGCATTTGGTTTTAGTCATTTCTGTCATAGTTCTCAAGTCCATTTTTCAAGTTCAAAGTCCATTTTTCATAAGCAAATCTAGCTTAGTTACAGCATGTTTTAAGGTCTGATTTTCATTGCATAAGCTCCCTAGAGTAAGCTTAATATGTTTAAGCTTGTTTGTGCATCTAGTCATCTTTTAGTAGCTTATTTTTAGGTCTGCATTTAGCATTTTTAGCCTTTATAAAAACCAAAAGTCCAAAAACAAGTTCTCAACTGTCAGTTTTTAAATCCATTTTTCTAGCTTATTTCTATGCCATTTTTCCTAAAATTTGTTTTTATGTGTTATTTGGAGGCCAAAGTTAATCAGTTTTCAGGTTTTAAGTTCCAACTTATCAGTTTAGTAGGTTAAAAATTAGCTTATAGTTGCCTCATTAGGCTGTTTTGCTCCCAGTTTTAGCCAAAAGGCTTCTTTGCTTTTTAATGCTTTTCCAGCTCTTAATATTTGCTTATTTTGGTTTAAGTGCTTATTAGGTGTAGGTTTATATCCGTGTTTGCTTATTTTGTTGTTTCATTTGCTTACTAATTCTAAAAAAGGCCAAACAGTTTAGTTAAATAACACTTAGCTTAAAACTTAGTAAACTATCACTTTATTTGGCTTTTCCCCAGCTTATTTTCAGTAATTAGAAAAAGTTGTTTTCATTAAATTTGCTTATTTTTGCTAGTTTTACAAGTTTAAAAAAATGTTTGTTAAAAAGGAGAGGCCACGGGGGTCGAACCTGTGACCTCTCCATTTATATACCAAAGCCTCAACACACACACTCAATGCCAGTAGCGCCCTTGGGTCTTTTCTGTCATACTTCTTTACATTTAATATTTTTATTCAATTTACAGTTTTGGCTTATCAGCTTATTTCCCAGCTCATTAGATTAGCAGTTGGTTTCATTTTATTTTTCTTACATTCCTTACTCTTCAAAGTACTTTCTGTAATTTTTTTAGATTTTTATGAATTAGTTTACTATTTTTAATCATTTTATTTCATTAAATCTGTTTTTAATTCATATAAAAAAATATAAAAGTCAAAAAAATATAATTCTTTTTAAATTTTTTTTTTCATCATTTAGGACTTGTAAAAATTAAATTTGCATATGTAGGGTTAAAATTTCCTGTTTTAGGTTTTCGAGTCGCAGTTTTACGTTCCCGTTTACGTTTTTAAATTCGTTTTTTGCTTTCGTTTTAGATTTAAGTTGCCTTTTAATTATTTTTCCCGTAGAAATAGAAAATCAATCAAAATCTTGTTATATTCAAACATCAAATATCAAACCGACTCTCGACTAGCAAGGTTAAAGTTTTGAGAGTTTTTGAGATTATAAAGCATGATGGCAGAGCATACATCTTTGGAGCTTTTGTGAGTGTTAACAAAAATGACATTTTCACAAATGAGGAGTTCCCAATCCTTGATGTTGGGAGGAAGATCATCTCGAAGGACAATGGTAGGATTTGAGTAATTTTGATGACATGATGGAATGCAAATGTTTTGAACGACATCTCTAATGTTTGGAAGGTTAGTTTGATAAGAGACATGTTTTTCATGAGTAGTGTTCAATAGTTCTAGTGAACATTCTTTTGAGAAAATACATGTTCCTTTGTATGGAATTTGAAGGACTTGACCAAAATTTTCAAGTGACATTATGAAATCTTTGTCTCGAATGGTGAAGCCAATTGAAAGAGACATATCACGCACATTACGAATTAATTGGAATTTGCGATAGAATTTGATGATAAATTGAGGACAAATATGACCGTTTAAAGTGAGGAGACAATCAAATTAGATGGACTTGAATTGATCGATGATGTCGTTGCCAAATGTGAAGGAAGATTCAATGTGTCTTCCTTCATGAATGGTGCGGTTTCGAAGGATTTTAAAGGAGTTTTTGGCATTATTAGGAGTAGATCTTAGGTGATGGATTTTTGGTATGTAGGCTTTAGTTCTTTTGTAGTCGGGTTTCATCATTCAAAGCATAATTGAACCTAGTAAATTTATAGTTAGAAAGTAGATAAATGTGTTGAATATAAGTTATGATATAAGTATGTGAATCATGTACATGATGTGTCACACCCCGTAAATTCCCGGTTAGTATTCCGACCCACTCCGGTCATTCTACTTTAAATTTTATTCGTTACGTTTAAATCTGACCGTTTACCGAGGAACTAAACTGCGTAAAAACTGAAAAACGTCACCGGACGCGTTCCGGCATCGGTTATAAATTAATTTAGGCATTTTATGTGTTATTTTAACTTTCCTGAGTGTTTCGTGATTTTTAATCACTTCCGATATTAATTTTTAGGTTTTATCCTTTAAATTGCGTTTTTCGCGTCTTTGACCAAACGGAACCCCGGAAACTCAAAATCTTTTCGTGTAAACCCGAGTTATCGTAATTCTAGCATCATACTACTAAAAATTTCGTTCACATTATTTTCCCTAGCCATATATGGCGCCTAAACAACATCAACAATCATACTTGAACTCAAAATTAAATCCAAGGCATCTTATTTTGAAAACTACATGCATGTGCATGAAAGTGACACATGAGTAAGTCACCCTCATGCACCCTTCTCTAGTCTTACACTTCACATGTTGCTTACACAATGCTTACACCATTCTTACACACTTGACTTGTAAACTTTGAACCATGTCTAAATTACTTGAACCTTGGCTAGAAAAATTGAACCATCTTGGTCCTTGTGAGCCATTCTTGGCCGAACCACCCAACACACACACTCTTGGTGTGTGTTGGTCACTTATGCACACTTGAACCTTAAAAACCCTAGCTCTTACCTATATATACCACACCATAACTCAACTTAGGGTTTTTCATTCACTTACAAGCCTCCAACAAAAATCTTTTCTTCCCCCTCCTTGCTCCTAGCTCACGGCACCATCTCACCAACATAAACCATCCATAACTTTTGATTTCTAGCAAGATCCAAGTATTCTAAACTCATTCCTAGTTATATCTAAGGTAGATCCAAGTACTTGTTGGTTGTTTTTCAAGAGTTTTCAAGAATCATAAAACTAGGGTTTCAAGTTTATAAGTGGGTTTTGCAAGATCTTGTGTTTTCATCTTTTGCTTGCTTTCTTGTGAGTATTTCTTGACCCATCTTGTATTATTTTGATGATGTTATGATTCTTGTGTTAGATCTATTGTTATTATTAAAGATCCATGTGTTTGTGATGTTTTTACAAAAGAAACTACAAATTATTTTTGTTCATCTTAAAAATATGTTGAAAGTTTATGGCAAAAGCTTATGTTTATGTTTTAGAATATGTTCTTGGTGAGATTGAGAGTGGATGAGAGTTGCAACAATAGATATTAGGGTGGTTTAAGGTTAGTTTTGTGGTGGATTAGTGGTAAATAAAGGTAGAACTAGACTAGGCACTATTATGCGAGTTGGGTTGATTTTTGGTCACTTTTCGGCAAACTATACTTGCTGTCCCGATTTTGTTTTGAGGGTTTGAGCGACTTAAAAATGTTTTCATAAGTTGTAAAAGTAGTTTTCGAAGAGCTCGTTTCGAATAGATAATTTTTCATATATCACACTTTAAAATCGGACTTAAAACGGACAAGTTATGACCAAATGAAACTTGAAACATTTTTCGGCGAATTGGGAAAATGCAAAGACCAGATCAGCAGCTAAAACGGGCGATTCGGAGCCCTTCGGGTCCGAATCGGCCAAAGTATAAAACACGAAAGTTGTCCGAAATGAGATTTTACTATAATGTTGGCAACCGCTAAGCCTGAAAGTCAATAACGAGAGACATTTTTACCACAAATCGGAAAAATAAGTTTTTAAGGAAAACACTAAAAATAGTGGGCTGTTGGGAATTATAAAAAGGGGTTTCGGGCACTTTCGGACGATTTTGGATGTTTTAAATGCGAGCGAAACATATAGAAATGCTAGG
>BQNB010105382.1:0-23616 GCA_026074375.1 Tanacetum coccineum
TATACTACTTCTCGGTATCATTGCTCTTGTTGATTTTTAGACTTATATATATATTTTATATTTTATTATATATTATATACATATTTATAGTGTGAAAACCCGCAATCACTTGGCAATGCAAAAAGCAGACTATTGTGGCTACTTCTACTACAGAAGCAGAATATGTTGCTGCTGCAAGCTGTTGTGGGCAGGTTTTGTGGATTCAAAATCAAATGTTAGACTATGGGTTCAACTTCATGAACACAAAAATCTACATTGATAATGAAAGCACCATTTGCATTGTAAAGAATCCAGTATATCATTCCAAAACAAAGCACATTGCTATTAGGCACCACTTCATACGAGATGCTTATGAAAAGAAACTAATTCAGGTGCTTAAAATCCACACTAATGACAATGTTGCTGATCTACTAACCAAGGCATTTGATGTTAGCAGGTTTCAGTTCTTGGTTATTACTATTGGGATGATAAATCCATAAGCTGCATTGGTTAAAGGGAGGCAATATGCTGTATTGTATAGTTTGTTGTATCCAAACAAGGGAGGAAGTTTGCTAAATGTGAATCATCAGTTCAAAGAGATCCTCTACTTGATGAGATTCTTGAAGATACAGTTGATCATATGGAAACAGAGAATGCTTAAGATGTGGGGAGGACAAGAGAAATGGTGGATGAAAACAAAGAGAATGATGAGCTGAGATTACACTTAACTTTAGCTCCAGATGAGGAAAAGGAAGTGGATTATGAAATACTTGACAGGAAATATCCTATCAAAGAATGGAAAACAGAGTGTCTTGGAACTAAACCCATCTCAATTGCACAGTTCCTTACGCAATCTCTCTCAAACACATTTGTATCTACAAGCCCTAATATCTCTCTTAACGACATCACGCTTTCAAACACAACGGCCCTGGTTCATTTGATTCATGTCCAAAGCACAACATGGTCGCGTATCTGGAGAAGTCTGAAGGGAATGCAGAGTTTCACGAGATCATTGATTTTCTTAAGCAAAGTTCGATACATCATGCTCTCACTGTAAGTCTTGTTGTATCTACTACATTTGTTGAACAGTTTTGGACGTCTGCTAAGTCTAAAATAATCAACAATATGTTAGGCACAATACTCCAAATAGTGTGGCAAGCTGTGTCTATCTCTGAAGGCAATCATAAGAAGTGATCTTCTTTTTTGATGATGCTGATGGGATAGACTCATTACCTAATCAGGCTATATTTGATGCTATACAGCTTATGGGGTATGAGGGGGATTTAACAGTGTTAACATTTAATAAGGCTTTGTTTTCACCCCAATGGAGGTTTTTATTTCATACAATAAATCATTGTCTTAGTTCAAAAAGTACCTCTTGGGATCAAATTCCTACTAACATTGCCACTGCTGTCATCTGTTTAACATCTAATCAGAAGTAAAAATTTTTTTCTAATTAATTATTGATGGTATGCTTAGACATTTGATCTGCTATAAGAATTTGTAATGTACCCCCGTTTTATTTCTATCTTTTTTAGGATAAACAACCTTAAGCCTTAATGTGTCTGTACCTTTAGATCATTTTCCTGTAAATACTTTAACTAGTAAAGTCTTTTCTTTCATGGTTAAGAAGGGTAAACATTTCTCAGGGAAAGTCACCCCTTTGTTTGCTACTATGTTGGTACAACCAACTCAGGATGAGGGTGCTTCTTCAGAAAGACCATCTGAAGCACAACCTACACCCTCCCCTGCTCCCACTAGTGAAGTACCTCATGAGCCACAGACTGACTCATCTCCTGCTCACACTAGTGAGGTACCTCTTGAGCAGCAGACTGACCCATCCCCAAGACCTTCACCCACTACTACTATTCCTGATTCTATCCCAGAAACTTCTGGTGGGAATCTTGGAGGTCATTCATCCAGTGATAAATCCCTTTCAGGGAATGAGGGTGAAATGACACTCCAAAGTGTCTATGATCTTTGTCTTTCTTTATGTGCACATGTTACAGATCAAGCCAAGGAAATACAACACTTGAAGGCTCAGATCAAGAAGCTCAAGAAACAAGCTAAACCTGTCATCCACCACCATAGAGCATGCAGAAAAGGTCTCCTTGAAGCAAAGATTGTAAGAAAGAGCTTCCCGCAAGAAACAAAGGGGCACAAAGAGTTCTGTATCCAAACAAGGGAGAATTTGCTAAAAAGGTGAATTCATCAGTTCAAAGAGATCCTCTATTTGATGAGATTCCTGAAGATACAGTTGATCATATGGAAACAGAGAATAGTGGATGAAGACAAGGAGATTGAGGAGAATGTACTTAGTACTGAAGATGTACTTAGTACTGACAAGGATAAAGTTAGTACTGACAAGGAGAAAGTTAGTACTGACAGACCAATAGTTAGTACTGACGGATACCATAAGTTTAGTACTGACAGGCAAATTGAAAGTACTGATGGGCAAAGAAAAGGTACTGAAGATCAAACTGAAGAAGAAGTGCTACTCAAGCCACTCAAACACCCACTTCTACAATATTTGGAGATGATGAAATAATAGCTAAGGTTCTTCTCAACATGAGTTCAAGCCCAAAGCAGTTACTAGAGAAAAAGAGAAAAGGGAGTAGAGTTGAAGGATATTGAAGAAACTGACAGACCTAGGCCTATCACCTTTTACAAGATCACTTCTGACATTAAAGCCTCTTCCAAAGATTGATCCAAAAGATAAAGGAAAGAAAAAATTGAAGAGGATGATGAATCTGAAAGTGAATCTGATGGTATTCCTGAAGCTGAGAAGAAGTTTAAACAGCTTGAAAGTGATGAAGAGATGGCTAGGAAAATACAAGAAGAGTGGGAAGGTGAAGAGGAAAGAAACAGAATAGCTGAAGAAAAAGCTGCCATGAAGCCCCTTCAATAAAAATTTGATGATATAAAGGCAAGGATTAAGGCATATAAGACTTCTTGCTCTGAGAAGCTTCAAGAACAAGAAAGAGACTATTTACAATAGAAGAAAGAGCAAAGTTCCTTCAATTGACACAATTGCTGCTGCGCAATAAGAAGATATTCCTTAGCACAACAAAGATTAGAAGCTATCAGAAACAGACCACCAACCAAGAATCAACTAAGAAATCAAATGATGACCTACTTGAAGTATGTAGGAAACTTCAAGCATGCTGAATTGAAAATCAAAAAGTTTGAGGAAGTACAAGCTTTGTATGAGAAGATTAAGAGGTCAGATGAAGATTTTATCTCTATTGGGTCTGCTAAAGATGAAAGACTGATCAAAAGGATGAATGAGAAAGGAGTTGATTCCTCTAAAAGTGAAGTGCTCAAGGAGGAAAGTAAAGAAGAAGTTCAGAAGGAGAGTAAAGAAGAAGAAAGTAAGAGAAAGAGAAAACTTGGTACAAGGAAAAAGATGAAGTCAAGGAAAAGAAGATACATTCAAAACACTTCTGAAGATGATAGTGACAAAGAGAATGATGAGCTGAGATTACACTTAACTATAGTCAGAATGATGAAAAGGAAGTGTGTTTAATGAAATCTTGAACAGAAATCTCCTATCAAAAATGGAAACAGAGTGTCTTTAACTAAAATCACTTGATATTAAGCTGAACACTAGAAGGAAATTAATCCAAAATGTGTAATAGAAGCAATGGACAAAAGAGATAATTTAGCACTTTGATGAGGGTAAAGTCCTATTGATAGAGAAGATTTGAATGTTGTGTATCAACTGGTAATGGACAGATTTCAAGATGAGATACCTGAAGGTTTTGACAGAGTACTTTGGGGAGATTTGATGATTATGTTCAACCCAGATGATGAGAATGAGTTTTGGAATTCACAGCAGGATTGGAATATTGTGAGTTGGAAGCTACATGGTTCTTCAGGGGTACATACCTTAGTGACTGAAACAGGATTAATCATTCATATGCTGGTAGAGAAGAAGTATCCTTTGAGAAAGGAAGTAATGGTGCAAATGCTGAATTTAAAGTTAGAGTCTGAAGAAGACAGTACTATGGCATTAGAGTTGATTAGATTTATCAAGAAGTTGCTTGCAGAGTTAGAACCTGAAGAATAAGGTTGATGGAATTGAGAAATGTATGAGTGTTGGCTAAACCACCCACCCAACAAATGGTCATCAGTTTCACCAAGCGTAACAAGCATAAAAACTGGCTAGGTCCCATAAGCAAACGGCCTTGAGGTACAGACATCACAAATCCATTTATTGGTTGATAAATTACCAAAAATTTGTAGGGTTCTCTCTCACTCACCCTTGCTTCTGTAGTGAAGAGCACTGGCTAGTCCATGATCAAACAGTTCATGGTATAAGACTACTCAAATCTGTTGATAGCTTGATAGTTGCTAAAAACTATATGGTTTTATCAATGCAACCCATGTTATGGCACTGACAATGAAGCATTGGCTAGTCCAAAAGCAAACGGTATTTGGTAAAGACAAATCAATTCCGTTGATGGTTGACAGTTTACCAAAAACTGTATGGTAATTAACTCACCATGTTTTTAAAATAAAGAGTTAACTATCCCAGAGCAAACGGCTACTGGTAAAGGAACATCAAATCCGTTAATGGCTGGTAGTTTGCCAAAAACTACAAAGCCAACTTAGTTGGATTGTTGCTGAAAAGATGTTGCTGTGTTGCTGAGAAGACAAAGTTGCTGCTGAAGAAGGATAGAGTTTAAAAGATCAAGAAATGATAAGAGTGTTTGGATACATCCTCTATGCGTTAAAGAAGTTGAAGAAACATGAAGTTAAAAGAGTTCAACATTCATGTTTAAGGGAGGATTGTTAGGATTTATGTTTTCCTAACTTAGTACCGACAGTACAAATAGTTAGTACTGATAGTTATAGTTAGTACCGACAGTACAAAATGTTAAGTACTGATCAGTTAGTTAGTACCGATAGTAGAAAATAGTTAGTACCGTTTAAGAGATATGTATGAGATATTTTAGGAGAAGATATGTACGCGTTTTGTAAGCCTGTTAGGGTTTATCCTTGTTCTATAAAAGGATTCCTATTGGCATAGTTAGAGAGACGATCTCAAGAAATCTCATAGCAAAATCATATCTCAATAGTTAGTAATCTGTAATCATTCAAAGCAGATTAATAGAAGTTATTATTTAGTTATTCATTTTTTTTCTTAGTACGTGTGTTAAGATTTCGCATTAACACATAGTATTTATAATCAGTGTTTCTACATAGTCAACTGTATTTATACATCTTGGCTATCATCCTTAATAGGCTGCAGAGATCTATTCAATAAGGGACTCACAGTTGATGTGTTGAGTGTTGAGGCACAACCCCTACTTTCAAGAAAAAGTCTTTGATTACCATGGGGATTGTCATGGAGCTCGTCGGAGGGAGGTGTTACTGGCTCGCAACACGCTAAGTCAGGGAGGATGATGAAGTTAAGGAAGCGAGTGATAAAAGAGTTGGTGGATCTTCTAATGCCTACAAGAGCATGAGTTAGGGAGATTGGCAGGTTCGTCAAAGGCAGTGGATAGATCAGCAAGATGAATGCTGGGGGCAGATGGAGACCTAGATGACCAGGCAGGAGGAGCGGTCCATTGGGTGTATGATCACATTATCCACAATTTTCAGTACTTTTCCCACCACGACAACCTAGACCCCCACCTTCAGATCGATCCATTCCCAGGTCTTGAGGCAGACTATCCTCCCTATGGATACATTGGACCCGTGCCCTCCGGTTATGACTACCGTTATGGCAATGCTCCCGATGGCTCTAGTTGATGTGTTTGATACTCGTACTTTTCATTTCATCTCTTGTTAAGACAATTTTGGTTTGTAATAATTTAGATTTGGATCTTGGATACTCGTTTCATTTATTTATATGGATTCTCAGTTATTAGTTTATTCTATGTCGTGTTTTTTAATTCTCTTTTGTTTGTTTGTTTATGTTTGAATCTTATGTAATCATGCTTTGTTTTGTCTTTAACCTCGTCTTAATTACAATCAAAGGTATTTTGCATCAAATAAGTGTAAGAAAGAATAGATCACATCATTACTTATACTATCAGTATTGGCAGAGTTAGAACCATAAGCTTGATTGGAACTGCTAGAGTTATTAGAAGATACAAAAGCCACATTTTGTGAATTTTGGTTAGGGGAAATATTTGGGTTTCAAGAACCATTTAAACATGTTAAATAAATAATTTAGATTAATTCACATCTTGTGTGTCTTGGGTGTCATATGATTGTACTAATCAATTTTATGGTTTATGCAGTAAAATTTAGAGGAAATAACTAATATGATACTTGTGCAGAATTGTTTCTAGAAAACGAATAAGATTTTCTTTAAAGTGTCCAAAGACGGCGTCATGATTTTTCCTGATGGCGTTTCTGGACGGCATCACCAGCCCAGGCACAGTAAATTTTGTATTTTCTTGAATTTTTAAAAAATAACTTTTCTATAATTTCTAGAATTTGCAATTTTTCTAAAATTTTCAAAAAACCACAATAACATTAGTACATTCATCCTATCTTTATTGCTTTCGTAGAGTCTAAACCCTAAAATTGTAGATTATATATCATTATCCCGCCGAATTTTATACGTAATGTAGTTGTTTCTTTTCTTTGATTTGCAGGTTATATTTGATGAGGAGAAGCCCAGAAGCTCTTAGGATTTTCTAGTGGATGATTCTTGGATGAGGATTTAGCCGGTTTATCTTGTTTTTTCTCCAAATTTGAGCAAAACCAGGGGAGTATTGGTTTCTTTCACTTGTTCTTAATTTCCCTTTATTCATTTTTCGGGTACTTATAAAACATTGGGGACAATGTTCAAAATAAGTGTAGGGGAAATAGAGCCTTAGAAACTATTCCTCCATTTCCATTTGCTTTGTCCTTGAAAAGATGAGCAATATACTAAAACGTAGCGTAAAAGGTAATTTTGACCCAAATTTAAAAAATTTTATGGCACATACTGATGAAACTTAGTATTATTAGTATCTCATGGATAGGAAGTTGTATGACAAGCCTAAAAACTTTACCACTCAAAATTCTACCCCAAAAATGTGAGGTTCGCTTTTAGATCTTTAGGAATTAATTTTAACCTTTAACTTGTTCGAGTTAAGGATTTGAGCAGTCATGTGTGTCACGTTCATGGATTTGGGCATGCATATGTGGTTTTGTCGCCTTTTCTCAAACATTGGTATCGATTGGAATTATATGAGAGTGTACCGGTAGTGTATTAAATTCTAGAACTTGCTTTAGTAATGCATCCCGAGACCGCGTTATTAGGAATTGCTAAATGATAAAAGGCACTAGGATAAACCCTTGTCTTAAACCTGTATTTTGTATAGTTATAATGGTCACCTCGATCATGTAACTACCCCTCACACCCTTTCTTTGTACTCACCTTTAGTGCGAGATCCCCCTAGTAAAACCCTATGAGCCTATCCTTTTCATTTTCTCCTATTTATGTATTACGGGACGACCAAAAGGGGATTCTTAGGAATTCCTGAATAGACTATTCCGGGAGTATGTAGTAGTTGAAATTTGTTACCCCCACACTAATTATTACACCCAAATCGCCTTAGCCTTCCTTGTATGTACTCACCATTGGTACATTACTGTTATCACCTTTGTTTAACTCTAGTTAATTATTTTAGTACATAGTTGCGAAGTTAAGTCACTATCCTTATTTTGATCCATCTCAAATTGGGTCATTAGTTAGTTTATGTTATCAAGTAATAAAAACTCAAGTGTAGGGGTGTATCTATAAACCCCAAGTCGAGTTATGTTTATTTATGTTCAAGAAAATGGCAGGGCAAAAGTGTACGAAAAAAATAGAAAAAAATGAAAAAAGAAAAGAAATTAGAAAAAGAAAAAAATCAAAAAAATATAGAAAAAAGAAAAAAAATATACGAGCTGCCATTTTGCTTATGTTTATGTCAAAATAGTGTCAAGAAAGGGAAAAAAGTTTGATGTAGAGTATTGTAAGTCTTTGTCTAGTGTGGTCGAGTCATTGGCTTAGCAACGCCTCATACGTGTACTCCTATAGATAATTAACTCTCAAGTGGGGGATGTTTATATTTATGTTTATTTATTTATTCATTCATGTATTACTCATGCTACAGATTTCACAATGTTAAAAAATGGTGTTTAAATTTGAAATTTTGTAGCATGTTGGTATTATTAGTGTTGGTTATTTTATAAAACTAACTTTGTATTATTTATATTTCATCATTACTTCGGATGTAGTTCGATGATAATTTAGAGTTGGTACGTTTATAAACCAACTAGGATTTGAAGGTTGAGTTAGTGTGTGACATTTATTATGGCATGATCCTTTATCTACTCACACTAACTCATTATTAGAGATTGATCAGTTTCTTGCACTTTGAAGTTTAAGCTTATGGATGGACATAAGCTGGTGACGGGGAGATTGTGGACTAGGACTATTTGTTTGTACATTTTTATATTTCACCCATTAAATGTGTATCTTATGTCTTATTCCCTTCCTTTGTCATTCTTAGTTTTAGCTTATTCGAGTTAAGGACTGAGTAATCACATGTGTCTCGTTCATGGATTTGGACGAGCATGTGTGGTTTTGTCGCCTTTTATGGGACATTGGTATCAGTTAGGATCACTTGAATGATTCACCCCGTATTAGCATTATTGTTATGTTTAACACTTGTTGCCTTTAAGAATTATTTAAATCTTAGCTCTAATGGTGGAATTTTGTTTACTTTCTAAGCCTGTGATAGAATACATGCTATGCATGTGCGTATGAGTGATCACCCTGAAATTGAATCACTTAAACTATAAAGAGTTGAGTGATTTTGTTCCCCTTTTACTCGGGTGTTTGGATTTGATACTTTCTAGCATACGTAATTTGTAAATACATATCTCTCAAATTAAATTGGGAGATATCTTTTAAGAAATAATTCTAACAGGTCTACTTAAGAGCAAGTAGAAGTCAAGCGGGGGATATTTGATAACATCAAATACTAATACTTTTTAATATCAAAATCCCTTATAAATGTTCATAATTGTTGCATTTCTGTTAAATTATGTACTTAATTGCTTCCTATTTCATTTCTAAGGAATTATGAGCTTTAAAGCGGAAAGACGCGAAAATAGAAGGGTACAGAGTGAAAAATGCACAAGGAAGGTTTCCCAGGATAAAACTACGACGTAGCTCACCTGTAGGGACTATGTCGTAGCCATGACATGGCTTAATATGGAAACCAGAATCAAGACCAACTACGGCGTAGCTGACCCATTGGGGCTACGTCGTAGCTCGTATACAGATTTAATGTTTGAAGGCTCTATGGCGTAGCTCAACACCATGGATACGCCATAGATAAGGCTGATCACATGCATATTTGGTGCATTTATTGAACTACAATGTAGCCTGACACTTATGGCTACGCCATAGTTGAGACGAAGTTATAAATACAAGGCCCAATCATTCGACATACATTAGAGACGTGAGTTAGAGAGGAAGATTAAGGCTACTTTAGAAGTCGTTTTTCAGCTGTTATCAACACCATTCCAAGGGAGGATTAGCTTTAACATTTTTTATATTATTCATTCATCGAAGTCTGTAAGAATATTCAATGTTAAATTAATCAATGGTTAAATTTATTATATTCTATGCATACTTTAGCATGAGTGGCTTAGCACCTTAAGTGCTAGCCTAGTTATGTATTTCTTGTTATGATTATGTTTGTTTCCATTGTCTTATTATTGTTTATTTAGGATATCCTATATGCTTGTTGTCCGATTCCTGTGTTTTGGTAGTGTTAGGGCTAGTGTAGATCCCTTTAGGCTATTTAGTAGACTGGTCAAGTTGAATGGTAGTTTATTCGGATAGTAGCAATAAGGTTACATATGTTCTTAGTGTAAGGGATTGACGTATTACCATATGCATTAGATTAGGCACTTATAAAGCATTACAAATTCTTCTTAGAGGGTTTAGTGTTGATTAGTTGGAATGTTAACACTTAGACATGGTTTTAGGATAGTTGGGGGCTTAATCACTATGAACTAGATACCCGACTACCGTGACCAACGGGGTTAAGATCATACAAATTATAGGATAGGTTGTGACTATAAATCAGACTTAGTGATATTAGAGCCACCTAAATAAACAAGTAATTAGACATTGCACTTGGAAACATCATAGGCATGATAATAAAGAATTAACTAGGCTAGTATATTTATCTCCCTTGATTTCATCTCTAGTTTACCTTCAACTTTTATTTTATTTGCAAAATCTTAAAATCATTTCAAAAATAGATTTTCAACTCAAATTAATAACTCACACTTAGCTCTTGGGATGACCTCGGATTTACCAATCATACACTACACACGATTAGGTTCTCTACCTGTTAGTGCATTTGTTGACCCTTAGGTAAACAAATTTTATAAATTTAAAACTTGTAATTGCAAACAAAACATGCATCACATGCCTTCATGTTCGAACGAAACTCTCGTTTTTGCTCATGTCAGGTTATGGTTTCATCTGTTACTTGTTGGTGTTGTGTTCTTATTTTGAGTTCACATCATGTTCGAGTTGGTGGTGATACTCATGTGGTTTTGATGCACTATCGTCTTGTTCATGGTAGAGATAAAGGATCAGTGGTCGAATACTATGCGAACGAGTTTAGGCAAGAGGTTTTGGTTTTGTTACTGGAGGTCTGAGTTCGTCCATGGACTTCATCACACTTCAGTTTATTGTTCATGTCCTGGGTTCGAGTTATGATCAGACCACATTGAATCTTGACGCTTGTGTTCGAGTTAGTGTTCATGCTCGTATCGTGACTATGCGTTGATCATTCAAGCTTAACCCTTTGTATTTCAGTTTAGGTTCACATAACAATTTTGGGTTCACAACGAGAATTTCTAAAGTCGAGTTAGTGTTTGTGATCATGTTCGAAATTCTATTGTCTATTAGAAATCTAAATAATAGTTATAGAATCTGTTTTAGCTTGTTCACATTTGGTACAAGATAATCACCACAAAAGATAACGAACATAATTGTCATTTTTAGAATAGCATAATGATTCATATAACTTGATTGTTTATGTTAATCTAGTAATCTGAATTTGACTAAACATGAAATGAGTTGTATAAACTGATATGGTCATGACACAGAGGAAGGATACATCTTGTATTTGTGAAGTAAGATTTTAATTGGTTTGAGTTATGTAAGGCTTAAACATTGACACCGTGTATAGATATATATATATATATAACATAACAATGCAAATTTTAATGGCTGAGTGAGTAATAACTCGTAAAGTGTTCTGAAATGGTTGCTTCATTTAGTAAATATTGGAAGTGGATTAAACTTATATAATAGGTAATAACCAAATAAGTAGTAACTATTAGTCGATAGTTGTACATTGTCTATCATAATTTGTATTCGGCCAATGTATTGGCTTAGCCTATTTTTATTAGTCTAGAATCATCCTTGTAAACCTTATATACGGTTGTTTAATGTTAATGAAAATCAAGGAATTGATAACCTTCCAATATGGTATCAGAGCCAATCACTTTTCTCTCCTAATTTATCTCAAGTACCTTTCACTACTTCCCTTGTTGGTTATACAGATGCTGATTGGGCAGGTTGCCCCTCTACCTGATGGTCTACTTCAGGTTATTATGTTTTTTAGGGTGATAATTTAATATCTTGGTCGTCCAAGCACCATCACACCCTCCCCTATTCTAGTGCCAAAGCTGAATACCAGGGTGTTGCCAACATTGTGGCTGAGACTGCATGGACTCGTAATCTGCTTCACGAGTTACATTCTCCTTTATCGTCTGCCACTCTTGTCTATTGTGATAAAGTCAGTGTCATTTATCTATCTGCCAACCCTGTTCAACATCAGCAGACAAAACATATTAAGATTGACATAATTTCATCTGTGATATTGTTACCACTGGTCAGGTTCGAGTTCTACATGTACCCTCTCGTTATTAGTACGCCGAAATCTTCACCTAAGGGCTGCCTTCGGCTTTGTTCTAAGAGTTTCGCTCCAGTTTATACGAATGTTTCTTATGATCTCATTTCTTTGAGCAATGAGTTTTATAATGATGATAAACTTTGAAAAGCTTTTAAATTATATTTAGATAATGCTTGGGACAATTATGTTAAAATGATTTTTGGAAATAATGTGATTTCACTTTTGTATGAGCGTTCTTGTTTCTATTCCCATAGGACCTATATTCATGGTGAACATATTTTTATGAAAACGATGTTTAAACTTAATTTATGAAAACGGTGTTTCGTTGGTTTATATGTTATTGTGCTATCATAGATCCCTAGATATGTAGACATGAGTTAGGAATACCGAGAAACTAGCCATGGAGGTACCATGGCTGCATCATTGAGGCACTAATGTCGTGATGATGAGGTTGTAAACATCACTTCAGTTTTACAACTTCCTAGGAAGTGTACCTAACCTTGTAGTGCAGTATAGGCAAGACTCAGTGGCTGTTATCGTCCTCTAAGGGAAATGTTCAAACTAAACGTAACAAAGATCTAAAAGATTGAAAGATGAATATTTTTTATTTTTATATTTTATGAAAGCAAGTAAAATCTCGGGTATGAAGGAGGTTGGTTTTAAACTAATTATCTAATTAATTAAGCTAATCTAATGTGGAGAAATCGTATGATAAAAGAGAAATGTTTACTTAATCATGTATGATCCTTGGAAAGCTTCTCCTAACTCTATTGGATTGTCACACTTGTGATGTATGTGTAAGTATTTCCGAGAAGCATGATGAATTACACAAAAACGCCATCTATGTGATACCTTATTGGGGAAACACACGTGTAATGTTATACAGACTGTTACATGTCCCCTAGGGAGATAGACCCGCATTAAAATAGTTAAAAGGGATCATCCACATATGGGTAAGGTAGTATGAAGACTGTTACCTATAGAATCCTTTCTACACAATCATGACGCTTTAGACCTTCGATACACTTAAGTAACTAGGGTTCTAGAGTCCAAGCATGCACACACATCAACAAGAAGTAATAAAGTTAAGATCTACAAACTAATTCACATACACTCATAAGCAAACACTAAAGAAATCTAGCCTAGCATGTCAAAGATAGAGGAAGCACAATAACCAATCAAACAATAAGTCATATTGAAAGATTCAAGGATAAAAGAACTTCACTATATTAAAACAAGAGATTAGGGAAGATACAAAAGGGTTAGAAAACCCTAAAATACTCCCAAGATCTGCTATAAGTCGTCTATTAACGAACTCCACTCCTAGTTTCCCTTTTAAAAACCAAAATTCGCGTTTGTATTTATAAGAAAATAGTAGCGACGGTGTCGCAACATTTCTTGACGTCGTCGCTCCAATAAAGCTTCTAGGGTTTCTTTTACGATGGTTGATCCTGACGCCATCACACATTCTTCTAACGCGGTCGCGTTGACTTCCATATGGCGTCACTAGGTTTCCTGACGCCGTCTCCACGTGTTTTGACTTATTCTTTGTGCCATACACAACTTTCATTGATTTTATATGTACTAGAGTCACGACCGGTGTATCACTATGATTTGTGATATGATATGATTTTAGCACAAGGGAGTTTACTTGATATGATATGATGTAGGATACTCGGTATAAATATCCTAAACCTTTTCCTTTAGCCTTATATTTCTTTGATTACTCTGGTGTTAAGGTATTGATATGACGGGGAAATTATCTTTATGATCTCTTGGTGTTTCTTTCTTCACTCTCATGTATTATACTATTGTTTTTTTATTGTTATCTGTTATCTACATTCGGGCACTAAGCAATTAGCCCAGCCGCATTTTTCTTTCCTTCCATGGCAGGGTATCAGGGTTAATGGGGATGTATGAAGAGAGCTAGGTGGACCTTAGAGATTACGCATTTAGAGACTCCACATAGATTATATTTTTAGGTATTATGAAAATTTGAGATTACACTTTCTAGAAGAAAATTTTAATTATTACCAAAACTGAACTTATTAATAGAATTGGTCCTTCAGGTTTAGTTTCTTTATCGTTATTTGTGACCTCCCACTCCTATGTCGGGCGGAGGTGTTACAACTAATGGTATCAGAGCTTTAGGTTTGATTGTATAGGAAATCCTTAGGTTTAACTTGTGAGTTTTGGGTAGATAAAGGGGTAGGATTATCACCTCCTCGTCACTCTTTTATATTCTTTGAGAATAGATGTAAATTAAATAATTGTCTAACGGTTGTGTTTGCATTAATATGTAATGAATGATATTAAACTTGTTAAATGCTTTTGAAAGTTAGAAAAAAAGGAACGTAACTGAATTTAGGCTTTTAGGAAGTGGGTTAATTGACTTGGACTTAGTCGTAACATTAGCGAGATTTTCTGCCATATTCAGTCGTGTGTATATATAACTCCCTCGCATATCATTCCACAACCACAGAAACCCTAGTAGCTAAATAGAACGACAAAGTAAAGCTTGAAGTGTTTTATGTAGATTCGGTATTACTTTTAGATTCTTAAAGAAGGTAACATCTCAATTTGATTTTGACTTTTATTGTACTTATTACATTACAGTTGATTGGTAAGCGCCTTAAGCAAAACACATGTAGTCAATTTTATAAGCATTTTAGTTTATGAAATGCCTAATTTATAGTCTTTAGATGCTTCATTCTACACGATAGAGACACTCATTTTTTTAAACAATGATTCTGACATTACAAATGATAGTTAAATTTAATATTACGTACCAAGATTTCACTTGAAATTGATTATAGTCTTATAGCCTGATGTGTATTCGTGGGATATGGGAAGCACTAGCAAAGGATTTATAGTAATAAATATTAGCTAATTACTTACATTTACATATTGAAAGAACCTGTAATTTTATAAAACATAATTGGTGATATATCTAATCTTTGAGACTAGATGTAAATTAAATAATTGTCTAAAGGTTGTGTTTGCATTAATATGAAGTTAATGAAATTAAACTTGTTAAATTCTTTTGAAAGTTAGAAGAAAAAGGAACGTAACTGAATTTTAGCTTTTAGGAAGTGGGTTAATGGACTTGGAGATAGTCGTAACATTAGCAAGATTTTATGCCATATTCATTCGTGTATACATATAACTCCCTAACATATCATTCCACAACCACAAAAACCATAGAAACCAAATAGAACGGAAAAGCAAAGCTTGAAGTGTTTTATTTTTCTAGATTCGGCTTTACATTTAGATCCTTAAAGAAGGTAACATCTCAATCTGATTTTGACTTTTATTGTGTTTATTACATTACAGTAGATTGGTAGGCGCCTTAAGAAAAATACATGTAGTCAGTTTTATAAGCACTTAAGTTTAGGAAATGCCTAATTTATAGTCTTTAGATGCTTTCATTCTACACGATAAGACACTCATTTTTTTAAACAATGGTTCATATGTTACAAATGATTGTTAAATTTAATATTACGTTACAAGATTTCATTTGAAATTGATTATAGTCTTATGGCCTGATGTGTATTCGTGGGATATGGGAAGCACTAACACCTAATTTATAGTAATAAATTTTAGCTAATTACTTACTTTTACATATTGAAAGAAGTTCAATACATTAATTAGTATCATGGCTACAGAAGCATTAAGGGATAATGCTTAGTGTTACATTGTGAATTAGATAAGGAGTGTACATAATTGATTTTGGTTAAGTCATAATAAACATGCACTATAAAAAAATGAATGTCTCTATCGTGTAGAATGAAAGCATCTAAAGACTATCAATTAGGCATTTCATAAACTTAAGTGCTTATAAAACTAATTGTAAGAGTTTTTCTTAAAGCGCGTACCAATCTACTGTAATGGGATAAGCACAATAAAAGTCAAAATTAAATTGAGATGTTACTTTCTTTAAGGATCTAAACGTAAAGCCGAATCTAGAAATATAAAACACTTCAAGCTTTGCTTTGCCATTCTATTTTGTTGCTAGGGTTTCTGTGGCTATGGAATGATATGCTAGGGAGTTATATATACATACAAATGAATATGGCAGAAAAAATCGCTAATGTTACGACTAAGTCCAAGTCCATTAACTCACATCCTAAACGCTCAAATTCAGTTACGTTCCTTTTTTCAAACTTTCAAAAGTATTTAACAAGGTTAACATCATTCACTTCATATTAATGCAAACACGACCTTTAGACAATTATTTAATTTACATATAGTCTCAAAGGTTAGATATATCACCAATTATGTTTTATAAAATTACAAGTATTACATTTTGGCTTTGAGTTAATCCTTATTTTTCAACTAGACGTACCATGAGTGTTTTCTTCCAACTATAAACACGATTTTATTTTTCAGTTATTATTTTGGCTATTATGGAATTGTTGTATGTTGATTTAGTTTACTTGCTCTTCAGAGTGGCATATGTAAAAACATCCATAGTACTAAATCTTAGCAAGTCCATTAAAAATTATAAGTGTTTCTTGATTAGGATGAGGAAGGTGGAAAGGTCTTTCCCCAATGATGGTGAGTTTACAAGCGAAAATCTGTGTAATATAATTCTTAAGTTTGGTGAGAGAAAACTCACCTTAATGATGAACACATATGATTTTACTTACATGGATATAAGGACAACAATCGCGCATTGTGGGAAATGAGAAAATCAAGGGATGTTGCAAGGCTTACAGGATCAACACCGACCGGTGTTGGCCTTAACTATCCATCACTAATTGGTCTACAAATCAATATAGAGGGTCTAGTAACCGCCTTTAACCATCTTGCTCTAATGGGATCAAATTATGAGATAACGAACAACTTTGCTAGACTATGCTTAGTATTGAGTGAAGCATCAAGATTTGAGCTGATCGGCACTCAATTTGGACATGCTTTAGGTAGAAATGATAATATAGTAGTCAATGAGTGGATCCACGATCTTGTAAAGAATTGGTCCCTTTTGTCGAGCATTTCTGCATTATGCGACAAAGAAAATATCATTTTGACAGATCAAGAAACAAGTTTACTGAATTTACGCTGATTTAGCATTTTTATAAGGATGGTGTGTATAGTCGTTCATAATGTAGAATGGCAAAAGTTGTAATTGCAGTTGAGCACTTGCCACGAGTTGACCACTAATTTCTGATGTAAACTGATGAGGTGTCATTTATAGACTTTTTGGAGCCATTTAAGCCCCTAAAAATATGCCCAAATATTGTACGTAATCGTTTCTTTTTTATGTTTTAGCATTTGGGAAGCATTTGGAGGAAATGCACGCGACTTGGGCTGGATTCGGGAAGAATCTGGACAAAAATACAACTTTTAAACCTTGTGACTTCCATTCTGACGCCTTCACCAAAAGTGCCCAGAAAGTGTATTTTTGAAGATGTTTTGTAACTTCTCAGGTTGTGGAGACGGAGTCAGAATTTACTTTTGATGTCGTCAGGATTTTATAGCGACGACGTCACCACGTTTTATGACGGCGTTACATTAGCCTACAAAGAGAAGCCTTTAGAAGATTCGACGGTTGACAGCGTCAGGAAGCCCTAGCGACGCATTCAGGACCAACTTCTATATATACAAACCTTTATTTTTCATTTTTTGTGTGGAAACTTGGGAGAACCTTTGTAGCTGGTATTATAGTCAATTTTCAGGGTTTTCTAACCCTTTGGAACTCATTGTTACTCCATGTTTAATTGAAGTGAAGTCCCTTTACCCTTTCAATCATTTAATATGTCTATGTGTTGTTTGATTAATTGTTCTTCGCTTTTAATTAACATGCTTGGCTAAATTAAATCAGTGTTTGCTTATGATTGCATGAAACCTACTTTGTAATCTCTTTTTATATTACTTCTCGTTAGTGGTGTGCGTGTTAGGCTCTAGGAAACTAGCTATTTGATTTTCATATCATAGTGAAGACGTCTAGGGAAACGTGATTAGGTTAAGAGGATACCCCCATTTTAAATCTTCATATCTAGTTTGCCGTATGGGTGGATTCCTAATTAAGTATTTATTAGGCGTGAATTTACTATTGGACGTGAGCGATGTCTGCTGGTAACCACCGTCTAGGTTGTCACGTAGATAGCGGACTTGACCAACCCACTGCTAAATTAGGGGAATACTTACACATTACACTAACGAGTGTGACTGGCAATAGGATAAGAGAAAGCAACTAGGGAGTAGTGCATGATTAGATAAACATGTTTGTTTAATCACACGAGTTTCTTACAATTTACTTTTTTGCATAATTAGAATCGATTTAGGAGTAGTTTAATTAGTTTAATCAACCCACTCTTCAAACCCTAAGATTTTTACTTGCTTTCAATAAAATATAAAAATACAAAAATAATCCCTCAATCTTTGGACCTTATTATCATACAATTCGTGACTACCCAAACTATTCCCCTATAGAACGATAATAACCCCCGAGTCTTGGCCAATACTTACATAAACGGTTAGGTACTCTGCCATAGGAGAGGGGTATGTAAATAACTTTTCATGGTGCAACAAGCAGCCATCAAAGTTTTTTGAGACGGCCGTTGTTATAGGGCAATAGACCTAGGTTTCGATTCCTATTAAAACAAGGATACTCCTATCTAAGTGAGATTTTTTTGTATCCTTTTTCTTGTTAGGTAAGGTTTCGTGAGATTTTTTTCTTTTTCTTGTTAGGTTTGATTTCTTATAGTCTATCTTTTCTTCGTTCCTTTTGTTTTGTAACCTTTATTTTTCGTTTACCATCATGGGAGACGAAAATCAACCTCGTACTTTGGGAGATTATTCCCGACCAAGCCACGAGGGCTATCGAAACACCATTGAGCTCCCCGAAGGAGACAACATGGTGCCTCTGCGATTTGACACCATTTGATTGGTACAAAATGGATGTGCATTCCACAAACTCCAGTCTGAAGATCCAAACTAACACCGTAAGGATTTTCTAAAACTTGTAGACTCACTTGACCTTAATGGTGAAAATAAGGAAAAGACGCGACTGCATTTATTTTAATTTTCCCTTCGTGATCAAGCTAGTAATTGGCTTGAACATTTACCCACATGATCCATCTTCACTTGGGAGGATCTCAATAATCGTTTCCTTTCTCAGTTTTCCTATCGAGAAGAGCTACCAAACTTAGAAACGACATCTTGATGTTCCAAAAACATCATGGTGAATCTCTTTCTGAAGCATGGACTCGTTTCAAGGATTTACTTCAAAAAGTCCTTCATCATGGCATCGATCTTTGGCTCTAAGTCGAAATCTTATATGACCATGTCAAACAAGCCACAAAGCACGCCATTGATCATTCGGCCAGTGGTAAGTTACGTGACAAAAGCACCGAGGAATCTTGGGAACTTCTCAAGGACCTCGTCCTCTATGACAACGAAAGTTGGAATGACCTAAGAGACTTCGCTAAATCGGTCAAGGCAATCTCTTTGCCTCAAGATGTCCCTAGTCTATCTGACCGTCATCTCATTAAGCTAGAAAATCAAGTTTAACGCTTGATGGAAGCTCATCTTGCTCCTAAACCATTCGTTCAAGTGAAAAAATTATTTCTTCATGTGAGATTTGCGGTGGTCCCTACGACACTTAATATTGCATGGAAAATCCTGAGCAAGCTTTTGTCGATTATGCATCCTCACGTATCGACGAAGCCGGAGGTAATTGGTTCACTTTCAAACTCGAGCAAAATAACCTTAGTGAAACATATAACCTTAGGTAGAGGCAACCTCAAATATCTCAAAACAATATTTCAAACCTATCTAATTGTTTTCAACCAAACAATCCTCAAATCTTTAACAATCAATCAAATCTCAAAGGATTGGTGTCTAACTATATGGCATCTTAAGACGCTCAGTTATCCAAGTTTGAAGCCGATTTCAAACAACAACATAGTGAGATGACCAATAAAATTGACACTTTTTAGAGGTCATCAATGACTGAATGATGGGTGTACTTCCAAGTGACACAATTAAGAACTCAAAATTGAATGTTAATCCCACATCTTTAGTTTCTTTTGCTCGTTCTTACCCAATGGAAAATCCCCAAAGTTCCTCACATCCTTTCAATTTGGTCAATGCTATCAATGCGTGTTTCAAATCAACAAATACTTTTTAGAAAGACCAACCACAAGTCAAAACTTTAACGGTCAATGAAACTGAAACACCACAATCAAAAGAACCCCAAAAAGCTTTAAAAGATGAATTTAAGGATTTGCATCTTAATTTATAGGTTCTTAAAGTTCCGGCTTATGCTCCCATGTACAACGCCCTTTTGGATAAATATGTAGAAAGTCTTGAGTTTGGAAAAATTGAGTCTGCATTCATTTCAGGGGAAATGCCAAAGAAAATGAAGGATCCCAAATTATTCATCTTACCTTTTAGACTAGGAGAATCCAAGCCTTTTGAAACCTTAGCTGATTTAAGGTCATGTGTGAATTTAATCCTATTATATCTCTTTAAAACGCTAAAAATTAGATTATTAGAAGAGACCGATAATGTCCTACGGTTAGCGGATGGAACTAATTCATATCCCATAGGAATTGTGAGAAACGCAAAGGTATATGTAGGGAAGTTAAAACCCTTTGAGGACTTTTACGTCATAGATATGGAAAAAGACCATACTTTCACTTTACTTGTAGGGAGAGGATTTTTAGCAGCCGCTAGTGCCATAATAGATTGTAAGAAAGCTAAGATAGCGATAGAAGATGGAATTACTAGGTCAATATTTAGATTTAAAGAAATTGACCTAGGGTCATAAGGATACACCATATTGGACTAAAATAGCAAAATTAAAGTCTTAGGAACCACAACATAGTATAAATGACATAGGTGCCAGAACCATTTACTATTCGGAGAAAGATTTTATGAATAACCATGTACCCAGGGAATGAGACCTAGCTAGGAACGCCGAACTTAATCAAATGCTGGAATTCCTAGGAGACATACCGATTAATCTTAAGGGAAATATGTGGTAATCAGAAGATATGATTGATAAGAAAATAGATTGGAATAAGCCACCAAAGGAAGGAGATGGCGCATGCCATATTAGGATTGAATTAATAGATCTAGATGGAGAAAAATTGGAAAGAATCTTTTAATCAATCCTCACAACTAGGAAATTATCCGAGAAAGAGAAACCAAGCGATATTATCAACTTGGAACATTTTTATCATGCCTAGGAAAATGACTCCGTATCTAGCTACATCGAATTAAATGACTCTTTATTTGAGGATTACATAGATCATTAGACCCTTTATTTGAGGATTACATCGAATTAAATGATCTAAATGAACCATTTAAGATTAGGATAAATCAAGGAGATGATTTGATGCCCACCATTGAGGAAGGTGAAGTAATTGAGGAATTTATAACTATGGATAATGAAATTGATATTGGAATTGATGATTACCCTAGTTATTACAACTATGATAAGAAGATCCATATAGATTGTGCTCACAACTTAAAGTTTTCTTGCATGATAGGATTTGAATTTACACACGCTAACTTTTTTACATTATTGTATGTCAACATGATATCCAAAAAGTTTCATAATTCTATAATGAAAGATAAGATGCTTTAATGAATGTGCCTATTTTTGTTGGAATCTTTTCTGTTGTGACGGATTTTGCAGTTTTAGAAAATATAGATGCTTATCGTGATGAAGGAATGGGCGATGTTATTATTGGCGAACCATTTTTAAGAGAGGTTGGAATTAAAACAAGACGGTTCAAAGGGATGATTACCATTTACAATGGTAATGATGAAGTAACTTACCAAATGGTGCGATCACATCCGAGGTTCAAACACCATACTAATGAGCAATGAAACATGATTCCACCATTACTGAAGGTAAGTAAAGAAGATGAGATGAATGGAATCTCGCATGCATATCAAAAGCTTAAGGGGTTCTACAAAGGAGTATTGAACTTAGGACCCGATTACATTCAAGATGCGAAGACGGAAGAATGGCTCACACGTAGGCACATTAACGTGCATGAGATGGAATGAGACGAGAAGCTGAAAAAAAGTCTAACTTAAAGACTTAGCTGTAAACAAAAGTGCTTCTTGGGAGACAGCCTGAAATGTTATTTAATTTTATCGAGTCTGTCTTCCCAGACATCAATATGGCGTATCCGCTCCATACCATACGGCGTATTGATTGTCTGGACGTTATCAGTCTTTACTTTTTATGCACTTTAAAAAAATTATTGTCAGTTCTGTCAATACGGCATATTCATGCACATGATACGGCGTATTCAACAGACTGGCCTATATTTAGATACTTTTTATAGGTTTCTCAATACGGCGTATTCCAGTTTATGGATGCGGCGTATCGATCTCTTTTACTGTTTGTTTAGTTTAGTTTAAATTAACCGTAGGTACCAAGATAGGAATCCATATGTTTTTCCTATGTTTTATACAGGACCTCGTGAAAGAAATATTGACGAATATTGGTGGAGAATTTACAAATCTGGAGATCTTGAAGTGTTGAAGTCTTGAAACTTCAAGGCGGCTATTCAACATACAATCTTGCTTAATTAAACTCAACATGGAGAATCTACCAAGCAAATATCAGGGGAGTTTCTCATTCTAATTCTTTTTAATTCCTGTATTTAATGTTTTATCTATACAACAAGGATGTTGTATAATTCAAGTCGAGGGATGGAATTAGAATGTTTACTTGTCTTAATTTTCACACTAAAATGCATAAATTATGCTCAAATTTAAAAAAATTTCAAGCATACTTTTGTGAAATTACTTGATACATAACCCGTACACAATAACCCTTGTTAGATATTGTGAGAATTTAGCCTTATCCGTTTCTAAATTTTTACCCAAATTCCACAAAATATGAGTGTGTCGGTGATGTTGTAAACTTTAGAACTTGGCTTGGTATATCTATTCGAGACCGCAGTGATAAGTATTATAGATTTAGATGGAGTAACTTGTTTAAATTGGTAAATTTTAGGATTACACCCAAATCGCCTTTACATGTTGCTTATTAACTAACTACACTGGTTAGGTAACCCCCGTATAAACCCTTTGTTTACTCTTACTTTAAGAGTAAGATACCCCTAGAACAACTCGTAGAGCCAATCCTTTAGGAACTACACCAATTATTTATTTCGTTACACCTTTACACCTTAGCCTACCCTGTTAGATTAAGTTTATTTTACAGTTGCTACTTGCCTAAAGTGTAAATTTTGTATTTCCCGAGTCTTGTGTTAAAAGTTTCTATCTTTGGTACAGTTGGAAGAATCTGCACATCGCAAATGGGAATGTATATTATAGTCACAACTCATGTATTTTTACCACCATCGCAATTAATGGTACGTCCGAAGAATGAAGAATTATCGAAGGAATTATTCAGAATTATTTTGATCGTGAAGATGGTGAAACTACACCAAGTTTCGTATATAGTTAGTAAAAAAATGAAAGAAAAAATCGAGAAAAGAGAAAAATCACAACAAAAAAGAGAAGGAAAGTTTGAAGATAATCGTTTCGCAACTACCGAAGGAATTACACGAAGGATTGATTATTCGTTGATACAAATCGACGATGTAAAGTATTGTATAAAGTGGTAGATATCTCCACATACCTTGTAAAGTATGTAAAGTATGGGATGATTGGGAAGTTGACCGTTATGGGAACGCAAACTTAGGTTGTTGTTTTTGATCTA
>BQNB010105383.1:0-10339 GCA_026074375.1 Tanacetum coccineum
CTTGAAGAAGAATCTATTAATAGCGATTTTGCTAGATTTAACACTATTATTACTAGTCTTAAAGCTCTTGATGAAGGTTTCTCTAGCAAGAACTATGTTAGGAAGTTTCTTAGGGCTCTACATCCTAAATGGAGAGAAAAGGTTACGGCGATTAAAGAATCGAAAGATTTATCATCACTAGCTCTAGACGAGCTTATCGGTAATCTAAAAGTACATGAATTAGTCATGAAAAAAGATTCCAAAATTTACAAAGGCAAGAAGGAAAGGATTAAGTCCATTGCCTTGAAAGCTAAGAAATAGTCTAGTGATGATGAAACTTCGACATCCAGAAGCGATGACAAACAATATGCTATGGCCGTAAGGAACTTTAAAAAATTCTTTAGAATGAACTTAAAAAAATTCTTTAGAAGAAAGGGTAAATTTGTTAGGAAACCACGTGAAGAGAAGAAATCATTCCGGTAAAGGGATGATAAGAAAAGCAAGAGTGATTGGAAATGCTTTAGATGCGGTGATATGAATCAACTCATTGGCGATTGTCCAAAGCCTCCACGAAATAAAGATCAAAAGGCGTTTGTTGGAGGTTGTTGGAGTGATAGCGAAAATGAAGCCGAGGACAAAACCAACGATGAAACTTGTCTCATGGCTCAATCGTCAAATGAGGTATGCTTGAGAACTTGTTTGGAGCCGGATGAATGGATTAAAGATAGTGGTTGCTCCAAACACATGACGGGAAACAAAAGTTTATTCTCAACCTACAACGCATACGATGAAGGTAATGTTGTTTTTGGAAGTAACATTAAAGGAAAGATCATTGGCAAAGGTAACGATTTCCCTAATGACCTACTCTTACAAAATCAAACGTGGACATGAAGAATAACTTAGTCTTTTAATTTTACTTATGTTCGGTCGAATTTGGAGACAATAAGTGTAAGGCTTATACACGGGAAGATGGAGTGAAATAAATAAAGATTTATAAAGTCATAGGAAATGTGATAAGGAAAAACGGTTCAATAAGTCATTAAATTAAGGAAATAAGTCTCAAGACAAATTAATGTCTTGCCAACGGAATAAATAATTTTCTTATTCAAAGAAGACTTAGTCTCATGTAAATATGGTTTAGATCAATCTTGTCATCCAAAGATTTGTTATGAAATATACCTAAGCCTAAAATATTGATAAGACATTTTTGCGATGCTTTTTAATTTGAAAACAAGCACATGCAAAGTCATAAAGCAAAAAGACATGGTGTTTCAACTAATAGCTGTTTAGGAACTTTTGCATGATGAACTTATTTGTCCATCCCTATTAAGAGTTACGGCGTAACTTATATACTTTAGTTAATAGTAAATGAAATTATTCAAGATATACTTGGTCAAAAAATTTGAAAACAAAAGCCAAGAGCTTTGAAGAATTGAAATATTAATTAAGGAATACAAAATCAACTATGATGATTCTATAGCTGCTATTAAAGAACGGATCAAGTACGGCGGAATTTGATAACGAAGTACAATTCAGAGCTTTTTGTGATGCACAAGGCATTACTCATAATTTCTCAGCTCCTCGTACTCCACAATCAAATGGGGTAATCGAAAGAAAGAATCATACATTACAAGAAATGTCTAAGACTATGTTAAATGAACAATCCATACCTCAAAAGTTTTGGTGCAACGCCGTTGACACTTCAACTTACATTCTTAATAGAATATTAATCTGACCAATTTTAGGAAAAACCCCTTATTAAATATATAGAGGTAGGAAACCTTCTTTAGAAGATTTCAAAGTATTTGAAAGCAAATATTTCATATTAAATACTAAAGACTATTTAACCAAGTTTGACCCAAAGTTATATGAATGTGTTTTTCTAGGATACTCTCAAAATAGTAAAGCTTACATTATTTTAAATAAGCACACCATGAAAGTCAAAGAATCACTCAACGTGACATTCGATGAAAGTCCTCCTCCCACTAAATTATCACCATTGGTTGATGATGATGTTGGTGAAGAAGTTTTTAAAAATAATATTAAAGTAGTGAATAATAATAATATTGAAGATGAGTCCGTAGAAGTTGACGATGTCGTTAACATTAAAGAGTCTAAAAATCACCCATTAGGACAAGTCATAGGAAATCTTAATCAAAGAACATTAAGATCACAAGCCCAAAATCAAAGTAATTTCTTTTGTTTCATCTCGACCATAGAACCTAAGAATGTCAATGAGGCATTAGGAGATGAAAGTTGGGTTGTAGCTATGCAAGAGGAGCTAAACCAATTTATAGCTAACGATGTTTGGGATTTAGTGCCTCTACCTAAGAATCAATTAGTTATAGGAACAAAATGGGTATATAGGAATAAGTTAGATGAAAATGGTATTGTGTCTAGGAATAAGGCTAGATTAGTATCACAAGGGTATAATCAACAAGAAGGTATAGATTATGATGAAACATACGCACCGGTAGCTAGATTAGAGTCTATTCGAATACTTCTTGCTATTGCTTGTGCAAATGATTTTAAATTATATCAAATGGACGTAAAAAGTGCTTTTCTAAATGGTTTTATAAACGAAGAGGTTTACGTTGCTCAACCTTAGGGTTTTATTGATTTTAAAAAACCAAATTATGTTTATAAACTCAAAAAGGATTTGTACGGTCTTAAACAAACTCCTAAGGCTTGGTATGATAGACTAAAAACATTTTTACTAAAACATGATTATTCCATGGGAATGGTTAACAATGCTCTTTTCACGAAGAAATTTAAATCACATCTCATCATTGTTCAAATATATGTCGATGACATTATATTTGGATCCACGTGTCAAAACTTGTGTGATGATTTTGCAAAAATCATGCACGACGAGTTTGAAATGAGTATGATGGGGGAGTTGAACTTCTTCTTGGGTCTTCAAATAAAACAAATGGAAGACGGGATATTTTTCAATCAATCCAAGTACATCAAGGAGATGTTAAAGAAGTTTCGTGTGGAAGATCCAAACCAACCAAACTCGCGATTAGAACGGAATCAAGCTCCACAAGGACGACGAAGCCGACTCCGTGGATAGCACTAAATATCGAGGTATGATTGGTAGTTTACTTTATTTAACTGCAAGTAGGCCCGATATTATGTTTAGTGTTTGCTTATGTGCGCGTTTTCAAGAAAATCCTAAAACTACCCACTTAGAAGCCGTTAAGCGTATATTTAGATATATTAGGGGTACTACCCACTTAGGATTATGGTATCCGAAAGGAACCGGTATAGAAACTATAGTTTACGCCGACTCCGACCACGCGGGCGACTACGTTGATCGAAAGAGCACTAGTGGCGTTTGTACGTTCATGGGATGTTGTCTAACATCTTGGTTCTCTAAGAAACAAACGACCCTTGCTATCTCCACGACCGAAGCCGAATATGTTTCCGCCGGAAAGGCGTGTCAACAAGCACTATGGATGAAACAAGCTCTCATCGACTACGACATACGACTCGACGACGTTCCGATCATGTGCGACAATAAAGGCGCCATCGACTTAAGTAAAAACCCCGTCCAACACTCTAGGACTAAACATATAGAAATACGTCACCACTTCCTTCGCGACAACGTCCAAAAGGGCAACATTTCTATCGAGAAAGTTGCATCCGAAGATAACTTAGCCGATATATTAACTAAGCCCTTAAAACGCGAAATATTTAATTATTTAAGATTAGGACTAGGAATGATGGAACTCATCATGGATAGTGATCCTCCATCCTCCCAAAAATAATCGTAAGCGGAAATCTAATGAAGAAATTAATCATTATTCAAAAGATGTTAATTCTCATTACACGTTCCAATTACAAATTTTGAATCTAGATTACGAAAATATCAATAAAATGACCATAGATATTTTCCAAATCTACACGTACATCCTTTAGAGGTCACTACATGAAATTACAAAATCGATTAAAAAGACGAAAAGAATAATCATCAAATTACAACTCACCATTGTGTTGACGATGTTTTATTACGTCTAAGTGTTTATAATGTTTGTGTTATTAGCAATGGTCAAAAATATGCTCAAATGTAACACACTCCTAGTAGGATCGACATTGTTGAAATTCCACCGGGAAATTCACAATCACTTCTACGTTATGCTCAAAACTTGGATGTCGAATCAGAAAATTCAATCACACACTCCTTATAACATATATAAGATACTCCAATTGCCAAAAATAAAACACCACCTCCCAATTTGCTTAAAAACCAACTCTGTCTGTTTTTGGCACCCTCACGGATCTACGGATCCTCCATAGGGAGATTCGTCCTTTGTTTAGGTGGATCTATGTCTCAGTCAGAATTACCTTACATTTAAATCATTGGACCACTTGCATCTTCTCTTCCAATTAAACAACTTCACCTAACATTACTACCACCCAATATTGCACTTCCCGCCAACATCATTTCAAGCCATAATTGACATAGATCCATTATCTTCAAGATATTAACAATCAATATTGTAAGTTTTCTAACTTTATTTTTCAATTTTGAGTCTTTACTTTGAATCTTTGCAAAAAACTAAGATTTGGATGATAACATTCTTTTCATCTTAGAATACACAAATCTAGTGTTTGAACATCATAATTATCACGCAATGCATTGAAACACAAATTTTTTTTAAAACCTCAAATCACACTTTATTTAAACTAATCATTGCTGATACAAATCAAAAAAGATTCTCACTAGAAACGATGGTCTAGTAAATGATCTTTCAAGACACACAACTAATGTATTCTCTTGACTCATTAAATTTGGAGATAAAGCAAAAATAGTTGTGCAAAACGTTAATTCATGTATATACAAATTATGTATACTATGAGTTTCAAATTGCACTTCCACATAACTTATAAAAGAGTCATATAAATAGATAAGTTATTAATTATATTTGCTAATTAATATGTCCAATTATGCTTGGAATAATGAAAGTCGATTACAAAAGAACCAAAACCTACATACCAAAAAGCCATCACCTAAACTCCACTCCAAAATATGTTAAAAATTTGTTCAAAGTCCTTCAAAATTGTTTAATTAATGAAGAAAGACACATCGAATCATCCTTTACCTTTGGAAACGACATAGTCGAACAATTCAAAGCTATTCAATTTGACTATCTTCTTACTTTGAATGGTCATATTTGTCCACGTTTTATCATCGAGTTCTATCGCAAATTCCAACTTATCCATAATGTGAATGATATGTCTCTCTCTATTGGTTTCACCATTAGAAACAAAGATTTCATCATGTCACTTGAAAAGTTTGGTAAGATCCTTCAAATTCCTTTTCAAGGAACTTGTGTCTTCTCAAAGGAATGCTCACTTGAGCTTCTCAATCCAACTCATGAAAAACACATCTTCTATCAAAGCAACATTCCAAACATCCTAGATGTTATCAGTAGCATCTCCATGCCTTCAAATCACCAAAATCATTCAAACTCAAGCATCGTCTATCGCGATGATCTTTTTCCAAATATAAAAGATTAGGAACTCATTCTTTATGAGAATTTCATATGTATTGACACTTACAAAAGTTCAATAGATGCATGCTCTGCCATCATGATCTATCATCTCCAAACATGTCAAAAATTTAATCAGGCTTACTACATTGCTCACAAAATTGAGAATGTCAAAAATCGAGTCGATTATCCTCTTCCATATGGCTTGCTTATCACTCGTCTCTACAAGCATGTCCTTGCACAACATCCACCTTTATTCTGTCCACACTCTAAACTACACCTCGTTCTAAACTATCGAATGATGAATTCCATCAATGGGAAAAATGGGAAAAAGGAAGCTAAGGATGAGGAAGTTAACTTCAAAATACCCAATTCACCATCATTGGTCGAAAGTACTAACCAATCCTCTCCTTAACTGGGATATTGACAAAGAATTGCCTTAGCAAATCAATGGTGGTTTATCTATTAGGAATCATGGATTACTATTCTAGGATGTTATTATTTGTCGCTTGCTTGCCATTTCTATGTGCAAAACTATGATATTTTGAGGATTATGTAAGCTTATGACTGTTATTTGTGCTTTAGTTTCTTAAAATGCATGTTCTTTATGTTCTTTGGATGCTTTGGCCCATTCTGATCATTCTCGACCATCTCACGAATCCATGGATCTAGGAAACCCAGATTCGTGCATTGTTTTGGTTGATTCGTGTACACTATGATGACCAATTTTATCCTTATTTTTAAAAAAAATATCTTGATCCTTAGGATAAAATGCATCCTCCATATAATCCAAGAATCTTTATACCAAAGCTTACACCAAACCCTCTATATAACAAACATACTCCAAACCACTCAATCTCATTCCTTTTCTCCTAGATCACAAAATTATCTAGTTCATCCAATGACTCAACACCAACACTCAAAAGGAAAATCATTCAAGAACATCTCACCAACTCAACTCTAACCAAAACAAATCAAACAATCCTCTTCTTGAAGTTTTAGAAGAAAGAATCACATACATTCATCCCTTGACATGTTATTGTTGTAGTTCCCCCCGATGTGAAATCGGACTACTACTACAAGAAATACATCTCATGTTCGAATATATACAAGAACACACTCTGTAAAACCACAAACCATCCCTACACAACAAAATGGATCACATGATCCCAACAACAAACTACGACCCTCATCTCATTACATGTAGATGTTGTAACAACAAAATAGAACAACTTCAATGCATACAAGAAGGAGTCCACTTTATATGCTCCTACATTCAACACCACCTTGGATCTATATCCAACCCACCATACTTTCCGCACTCAACACCTTGGTGTTTCTCCTCACCCTATAGATTATATGAGAAAATTGATATTTTATCCCAAGATTTAGAATTTTTTTTGTCTTTTCTTTTTCTAGTTTATTTTAAGTCTAGTTATGGTCTTCTTAGTTTGTTTTGGCTAAATGCCTAATTTTATGTTATTTCCCTTATAATGGAATTAACATTATAAGTTGTTGTGTTGTGATGATTAGTGGTTGTTTATTGCTTATATATATGTTTTGTTGCTATATATATATATATATATATATATATATATATATATATATATATATATATATATATTTGCTTGTCTACTAACTTTTTGTTTTGTAGCACGCCTCCATAGCTTGATTCCTTGGTGCCCCAAGCAAGGGGGAGCATACACCGAGGGGGAGCATTTGCAAATTCGTCTTTATTTTTACTTTGCATTCGTCACGAAGTTACTTAGCATTCGTCAAAATCTTTGCTTCGACAAAAAGGGGGAGAAGATATGTAAACTTAACCACTAAATACTTAATTAGTAACTTTTAATACACATGAGTTTATATTTTGTCATCATTAAAAAGGGGAAGATTGTTAATACAAATATTCGCGTAAATCGATATTTATATTTAATGATCTTCATGTTTTGATAATAACAAATATAATGTCATACTACGTAAAAGTTTACGTAAACAAGTTATTTAGTCGTAAGTTTACTTAACGACGTCAAATCACTTAAGGTATGAATATGGCATTATAAAACAAAGTTAATGATCAAAGAAAAATATTTTCTATTGCATTTAAACTTAATCATTTGCATAAATCTTTTCTAATTAAATGATTTCAAGTAAACACATGATTAATTATAAGCTAGTTATATTAATCAATAAGACAAAATAAGATTAACCATAAGTGGAAACAATCTTTCCAAATCCTTCCAAATCAAGAAAATCTTTCCTTATTTATGTTAATTGTTAGGATCGTTAAAAGTGTCGATTATGTGATTTTGTATTATTTAAGTCATTAGTGTTTCTTTTGATAATGTCAAAGTAGTTTGTAATAAGGTATATTATGCTAAAAGAATGAAATAGCATAATTACCAAAGTCTAGGGACTAGATGTGACAAGTTAGGAAAATAAGGAAGGGAAGCCTCCTTCCATCACCTATAAATACCCCTCTAATCTTCATTAGAGGGTGATGCACTTGTAACAAACTCTTCCATTTTCCCTCCCTTTTATATCATTTGAATTTCAAATACTTGCCCTTCTCTACAATTCTCTCTATGCATACATGTTCGATATGATTGATTCAAGATTAAATGTGACCTAACAAGTGGTATCAATCGCCAATAGAGAATTAGAGTGTTCGTTTTGTGAGGTTTTTTTCCACGACCGAGAATTCGATTTGTGTCCGAGAAGCGTATAATGATGTTCGGAGAATTCGGTTGAAGATTTTGAGCTTTCGAGATCGATTTTGGCAGTAAATTTGAGTATTTGGGATTATCGAGTGTAGTTTTACTTCGTTAGCAGTTCTCGGAAGTGGTATTAGTGTTCTCGGAAGAAGTTTAGCATTCTCGGAAGTGTTATTCTTGTTTTTTAGCAGATTCAGTAGTGATAGTTGTGTAATTTCGATAAGAAATATCTTGTAATAGATATATACGACCTTTCGGTTCTATCGAAAATCGTATATTAGGAGCTTAGTTTCAAACTCGGTTTTATCGAGTTTTATGAGTTTCACATTTTCGGTTTTATCGAATTTGTGAAATAAGGTTTTGCTACGTTTTATCTCGGAAATAAGTTTTCACAGTCATAACATACATCCATTTCACGGTTTTATCGTGAATTGAAGTGTTGAAAAACAAAATTTCGGACGCTAAATTCGATTTTATCGAATTTGAATTTTAAGGACTTTTGGATTATCTAGTCATCATAAATTTTGGTTTCATCGAATTTGTGGTTATTAATAATCCATAATTGTTGAAATTTTCAAAATTTGGACCTACCGAGTTTGTAGCTAAATCGAGTTTTATGTTTTACCGAGTTTAAATTTCCGAGTTTAATAAGTTTGTAGATTACCGAGTTTGTGTACTGTTCGAGAAGTATATCGATCTTCAGACTACTTGTTATACGTGGACAGTGTTGTCCGAGTTTGACTACTGTTATCGAATTTGATACTATTCTCACAAATATCACTCATTTTGTTCTACTAAAGATCAATCACGCCGCTCTACTATAAGCATTTCGACATCAAAACATACGCTAATCCCTTGCATGATGTCTGGTTCTGGAGAATTGCCTCCTATGCTTGAAAGGGGTAGTTATATACCATGGGCAAGTAGATTCAGACGCTATCTAAACCGGAAGAGAGACAACCGGAAGTGGCTTCTCAAAGCACTTGATGAAGGCCCTTATGAGTTTAAGAATTTTGTTCCTAAAGGCTCGACAATACCACGATTGCAAAGTGCAGAGGATCTTGAAGGTGATGACTTATTGCTCCATGATGCTAAAATGGAGGTCATGAATATGATTCTACTTTCTATTCCTAATGAGATTTACAATTTTGTGGATGCTTGCACTTCGGCCAAGGATATGTGGAAACGAGTTGAACGATTGATGAGGGGAACTATACAAAACAAAGTAGACAGAGAAACACGTTTCATGAATGAATTTGATCAATTTGTTGCTGAACCAGGAGAAGCACTTGTTTCTGTTTACAACCATTTTGCTCAATTAATGAATGATTTAGAAAGAAACAACATGAATTTTCCAACCGTGACAATTAACATAAAGTTTCTGAATAGTTTGCAACCAAAATGGTTGAAATATGTGACTCAAGTTCGTCTTGCTATACAATTGACTGTGGATTCGTTCGATGATCTTTTTTACTATCTTCAGCAATTTGAGAAACTGGTTAATGCTACAAGAGCAAAGAAGTTAGAAAAGTCTCATGATCCTTTGGCTCTAGTAGCAAACACGGGTTCATCATCCAAACAAACATCATCTTATTATGTGACACATCCTACGTCTGTGGTTGATTATGATGATGAGTACCAGCAGGATGATGTTCACAACAATTATGAAGATCCTCTAGTCTCTGCGATGTTGCTACTTGCAAAAGCCATTACTCAAAATTTCTCTAATCTAACAAATAATCGTCTTCGTGCTTCATTTAACACCAGAAATCAAGCAATCATTCAAGGAGACAGGGTGAATATTCAAAGCAGGAATTCTGGCAATACTGGAAGAAATATCAGACGAGCCTATGTTCAAGAGGAAGTTGTTGAGGGAATGAATGCTCCAAAAGAAACTGGAAATCTTCAAAGGACTTTTCGAACTCCATCTTCAGGCAATACTTCAACTGTTCAATGCTACAACTGCAGTGAAAAAGAACATTATGCTAGGAATTGTCCAAAGCCAAGGGTTCGTGACTCAAAGTATTTCATGGAACAAATGTTGCTGGCAAAACAGGATGATGCTGGAGTAATTCTTACTGATGAGCAAAATGATTTTCTCTTTGCTGACGCATCAAGGATGGAAGAAATTGAAGAACTCAGTGCAAA